>SSNQ01033940.1:28685-51256 GCA_006942095.1 Nothobranchius kuhntae
CCCCCCCCCCCCCCCCCCTCCGCGCGCTGCCTCGTAGACGGGAACTAATGCGCTGCAGTGTTTCACACGGAGCCTTTAGAGCGCAGCACACTCTGTGGACAGAACTGTTTACCCGGTGGATTTTTGAATAAAAGATCTAAAATAGTTTAAATGGGACCCAAAGAAATTCTTGAGGACGACTAACGGAAAAGACGCTAAGAGATGAAGGTAAGCAATACAGTTCATTTTCCTGACATCAATGAATTTCCTTTGGCAAAATTGTGCACAAGCACAAAATTAGTCATAGGGCGACGACAAAAAAGAATTTTGATATTGCCCTAATTTTTCCCTTTTTTTCTTGCGCCCCTATGAAAAAATACTGGCCCCCCTGGAAAATTTGGCCTGGAACCGCCCCTGACTCTGATGCTATAAAGGAGCAGGACAGAGCAGTGGAGATACTAGAGGCATATCCTTGTTTCAGAGAACTGGATCATGTAAGCAGCACTTATTTCTCTTAGCCATCCTGTTATTCCTTTGGGGACGTTTTGATGTGATTTTCAAATTTCTTAAATACTGGCTCTCATGTTTAAACTGTTATCACTTAATGTCAGGACCAGATACAGAGCTAGACAGATCTATCTCAGTTGGGTTTCTATTTTTCAGGTCCTTGATGAGCTGCAGAGAATTATTCAACTATCCAACTTGAAATACATTTCTGAGATGAAGGCTAGATGGGAAATCTTCTACTCGAAGGTGCAGTTTTATGGTGTCATGAAGAAAGTTATGAAGCCGCCAACATTTATGCTTTGCAGATTACATTATTTGCTATGCTGAATGGTGTTGCCCTGTCTTATTTTTCTTTTTCAAACCAGTGGAACATGCAGCTAGCCTGGCAAGCCAGACTAAATAAATGTATTATTTAGTCTGGCAACGCTCCATTGACGGCTCTCGGTTGTGGGGCGGGTTCTACCGTTGTCTTTCAAATGATCTCCGCATGCTACTGGACAATGAATGTGACATACTCTTGTTTCACTCTGTTGCATCATCCCACCCACCAGGCATATAGAGTGCCCTGATTGGCCCACAAAGCGGATAAAGCTCTGTGATTTGTTCACTAAGCAGATAGAGCACTATGATTGGCCCACCATTATGGACCAATCACAGCTCTTTATGTGTTTGAAACCCCTCTAGAGAGCTGTGATTGGCCAGCCAGAGTCCTGGTAGGAGCTGCTGAGGTTCCAATGGAGCATGCCTAGACCAAATTTGGTCTAGTTCACTAGGCTAACATGCAGCAGCTGTGTTCAGAGCCCTTCCCACGCTTTACCCTTCCAGCACAGTACCACCTAAGAAGCTGGGCATCTGTAGTGAGGCTTTTTTCCATGTCCTAAAGGCAAGGCTGCAATAGTCTATGTGTATATTTTGTTGAACTTTGCAGTTAGTCATGTTTTCATTTTATATATTTTACTGTGGAGTCAGTCAAATATTCTTAAAGTTCAGATACCCATAACATGTTGATGTTAATAAAACCTAAAAAAAAAGTTGATCTATTTTAAACTGTAATGCAACTCAAACATTGTGTTTCTTACGGTCTTGTTCTAATCCTCTTTTTAAAGTTAAAGTTAAAAGTTAAAGTCCCATTAGTTGTCACACACACTGATGTGTGTGCGACATTTGTTCTCCGCATTTGACCCATCCCCTGGGGGAGCGGTGAGCTGCAGACAGGCCACACTCGGGAACTATTTGGTGGTTTAACCCCCCAATCCAACCCCTTAATGCTGAGTGTCAAGCAGGGAGGCATTTTTTCAAAGTCTTTGGGATGACCCGACCAGGAGTCGAACCCTGATCTCCCAGTCTCAGGGCGGACACTCTACCACTAGGTCACTGAGAAAGTCTACGCCCTTTTTCTGTCATGTAGACTTCAGAGGACCCTGCGTCGGCGACCCCTGGTTTGTCCAGTTCTGCTCGTCTCTGAAGGCAACTGCATGATAGCTGTTGGAACCACACCGGTGAGCACTTTTGACCGGAAGGATCTTAATGAGGGACTGCTCTATCTATGGCATATTACTCTGCCCTCCACCTCACATATCCAAAGTGCATTTCCACACTGCTGTCTGTCTTGCAAACTGAAACACTCAAAGACTCCATCCATGACCGAGATTCAACCCCCTGTTACAGGGAGGCTCTTGGTGAGTGGAAGTCATTCATTGAGTGAGTCTCTCAGATGACAGACTCTAGCTGCCTTGTTTATCAGACTCAGTGTTAAGTCAGTGATGTTGGATAAATTATGGATACATTATTTATGATTTTAAACGAAAGTTTCATCCCGCCCATTTTTCCCTGGCAACACAGGCGTTTGGCCTTGCATCTTCCCAGTCCTGGCTTATCAGTAAGACGCCCTGTGTCAGCGCATGTTTGTCTCCCCTTTCGAGAATCTACAGGAATGTGTAAATGTGTGTGCGTTTTATCATTTTTGTGTCCTTAATAAATACTCTTGAGAGGGCTTTGTCTAACGAGAGTGAACTGACAACCCGTGTGTGGTGCGTTTCATTTTTGCTCCCCCTTTGCAAAGTCTAAATGGTTTGGTTATTGGTATGGGTTAAACCGATCAGCTTGTTAATGCAACCCCTGCGTGGTGAGCTTTCCCTTCAGGTAACCCCGGATGGGAAAATGAAAATACCTAACAAGTGAGGTTGTTTTATTTCTCTCTAGAGAAGTTGTTCAAATGTAAAACACATGTTTGTCTGTGTGGTCGTTAAACTTGTTCTTCTAAAGGATTTGAAATAGTGATTGTTTTAAGCTTCAGCTAAATTTATTTTTGATACCAGCCAAGAGTGTGTTATACTGTTATTATTCCTGTTAAGAGTATCTGGAGTATGCACTTCTTGTATTGGCCATGTTACACAGTACCCTGCTGAAATGTATAATTTTAGACATGATTCTCCTGGAACAGACCTCAGTGAGTTACTGACCATCGCTGTCAATGAAGCGCAAAAACTAAGAGTGCTTTTGCTGTCTTAATTTAAGACGAATTCCCTAATTTTTAGTAGCTTTTTGAAGAGATGGTGTCTTATTCTCAGGAATTTTGGCTGATTATTGTTCTCAGAGTCGAAACATAATTCTTATAGTTAGCTCAATCAAGAAAGAAACAATTCAGTTTTAAGATAATTAGTCCTATAGTAAGGTGGGTTTATTTTATGTGAAAAATCTAAATTAAGGTGTAGAATCTAGTCAGCAAATAATTCTTGAAAACGGCTTGTTCAAGAAAGCATAATACTCATCTTAGGTACAGATTTTCTAAATATCAAAATGTCTTTTACTTATAATAAGTCATATTTTCTTGAATTGAGCATACATTTTAGACCAGGGGTGTCAAATATGCAGCCCGCGGGCCGGATCCGGCCCGCAGGCGGGTTCAATCCGGCCCGCAAGATGGTTGTGTAAACTTTATTTTCATACTTTACAATGTAGAGTGAAAATAAACTTATCTTTGTAAGCAAGTTTTCTCTGTAATGAGTATACGACGGTGGCACAGGAGTTAAGTGCTCGCCTCGCAATCGGAAGGTCGCAGGTTCAAGCCCCGCTCAGTCTGTCACTGTCGTTGTGTCCTTGGGCAAGACACTTAATCCACATTGCCTGCTGGTGGTGGTCGGAGGGACCGGTGGCGCCAGTGCTCGGCAGCCTCGCCTCTGTCAGTGCGCCCCAGGGCAGCTGTGGCTACATTGTAGCTCATCCCCATCAGTGTGTGAATGTGTGTGTGAATGTGTGAATGACTGATTGTGTTGTAAAGCGCCTTGGGGGGTTCTAGGACTCTAGAAGGCGCTATATCTAATACAGGCCATTTACCATAAATAAAACAAAGCTGCGCTCAAGGCTCACACAAGAACTTGAATCACATCCTGAAGTTGGCCGCCACTCAGGATGTGACTTCTGATGTTGATGTGCTGGTGAAAGCTAAAAGATGTAAAGTAAAATGAGTCACATATACTTTAAGTGCTGCATGGAACTGATCTAGCCATGTGATCTGTAAGCTCTTTGAATCACTAAGGAATGTTTTTTTATTTTTTCAAATTTTCAAGTACACTTCAGGTGTTGTACTTGTACTATTTTGGATACACTGTCCTCAGGCTCCAGCCTTGTTTTATATTGATTGTATTAAAACAAAGAAAACAATCTGAAGTTTTTTTTTAATTTACCGGTCCGGCCCACTTGGGACTAGATTTTCCTCAATGTGGCCCCTGAGCTAAGATGACTTCGACACCCCTGTTTTAGACAATTCTGTCTAGTTAAAAGGCATACGACAGTTAGGTTAATTTGCTAGTTTTAAGAATTCTAATCAAGCAAATTTTGCTTACCCCATTGGCAGATTTTTTGCTCAAAATAAGAAAATTTTGTCAGATTTAGGAATATTTGGCCTGTTTCAAGTATAGCCGTTTATCCTAGAATCTTCTAATTAACATCCAAAGACCAAGCAGGTTGATATTCTATATTTATCACAGCTTAGTGGTCATAGGTAAAGGTTATATATTTAGCTTTTAAAGCGCTACATTTACCACTCTACACACCTCAAACATAAACTCAACCACAAACATGAACCTGAGACAATAAAAGTGGTTTGAGGTCACTTACCTTTATTTTATTTAAGAAATTCTTATCTTTCATGTAAAATATGAAAATGTCAGAGATTACTAAAAAAAAAAAAACCCACTGTACAACAGATAACCAAACACCAAGTATATTTTCCTGTGGGGTTCAAAAATGTCTGAGGCACTCATGTCTGCCAGTTAGGCGGGCGTAGCTCAAACGCCTTGAAGACTGCCTCTTGTTTTGGGCTGGGTGATGTCAGGGGTTCAGCTATGAATCAGAATAATCAATTACCAATCACATTCAAGATCTAGCTGTGGAGAGGGCCAGAGTTCAGTTCAGGGGAGCTCAGAGTGACTGCTCGTCAACACTGAAGCATGAAGGTTCGGCTGATGATGTCACCGAGGACTCTGGTGGACCAGCGACAGGGTTTTCTGTGGTCTGGTGGATCTTCATGTGAGTTTTCAGACAGTGGCTCTGGGTGAAGGCTTTCTCACAGATGCAGCACTTGTAGGGTTTCTCTCCATTGTGGGTCCTCATGTGAACCTTCAGGTGTTCCTGTCGATAGCACGCTTTCCCACAAACCCCACAGCTGAAGCGTTTGACGCCAGCGTGGCGAAAGAGGTGGACTTTCAGGTGAGACTTCCATTTGAAGCAGCGTCCACACTCGGAGCACTTGTGCGGCGCCTCGCTGCTGTGAGTCCTCGTGTGAGCACTTAGACTTCCTTTGAATACGAAAGTTTTCCCGCACACATCACAGATGAACGGTCTCTCGCTGCTGTGAATCCGGATGTGTTTCTTAAGACCTGGTTGAGATGGAAAGGTTTTGCTGCAGATGTGGCAGAGGAACGGCCGGTCTTGGACGGTGTGGGTTCTCATGTGTGCCTTCAGCGTATTGTGAAGTTTAAAGCGTTTCCCACAGACCTCACAGGGGTAACGCCGCTCTGCTGAGTGGATCGCCCTGTGACGGGTCAGACCTCGGCGGTCAGTACAAGACTTATTACAGATTTTGCAGAAGTATTCATCAACTCTGGAGTGTGTCTCTCGGTGTGCTGTGAGCTGCTTCTCCAAAATAAACGATTTCTGACAAACGTCACATTGGTGTGGTTTCTCTTCTCTGTGTGACAGACGATGATGGTACAGACCAGACATGTTATCGAAGCTTTGGTCACAAATCAGACATTTAAAAGCCCGCTTCACTGCGTGTCTAGCTCTGTGTTTACTGAGACTTGCCAGGGAAACAAAAGTCTTCCCACAGAGTGAACAGCCGTGAAGTTTCTGGTGATTTTGTAGATGTTCCTTTAACTTTTCCACCGAATCAAACTTCTCCTCACAGACGCCACAGACATCCTGCTGCTGCTCCACGTGACTCCAGGAGTGCTGCACCAAACTTACCAGGTGCCTGTACCAGACTCCACACACTTTACAGTTATTCTTCTTATTTACTGCCGTTTTAGATTTATTTTTCCATTTTTGTTTGGTTGGAGATTCCAGCTCTGGGTTCCAGTCATCCGAGTCTGGGTTCTCTCCACCATCGCTGGAATCATTCTCAGCTCCTTCCTCCTCCGGTTTCAGTTCCTGGTCTTGTGATGATGCGGAGCTGCTGGACAGATGACCTCGTCTCACGTTGCTTACGCTGTAAAAAACACAAAAAAGAAGTTACGTGAAAATAATCATAATATTTTGGACACCGGTGTGGACTTGGCTCTGTAAACAGAGAAAAAGAAAAGAGTTCAGTTTCTCACCGTGACTGATGTGGAAGGCTCTCCAACGATTTTAATAACCTGCGACCTATTTGGGAGACATTTCTCATCTCCGTCCATCTCTACCTCCTCACACCACAGCCTCATCAATCCAGGATTGATTACTGCACCTCACTTCTGCTAGACTGGCTCCTGACTGGATTCTTGTTTAAACAACTGGCCGTAGTAATTGCATACAACTTTTTAACGTTGCTCTGAAGGCATTTTTTTTTAAATTATCAGTTGCTGAAATCGCATGATTTTACCTTACTGAAGTGGCAGTGTGGGCCATCACTACTCTTCCCCCTCCATGCCTCTGCTCACCTATAGCCCTGGCTGTGAGAGCCATCTCAGGTTCAGCCAGAGAGTTTTCAAGCTGGAGCAGAGAATCACATTTTCACCAAACCCAACAAAGTGAGCAAAACTCAAATGTTATCCTGGGTCGGACCATCTCCACCACCACTAGTGCCCAGCTGGCTGACACGGTTCCCCTCTAGCACGGTGAGGCCATGGACATTCACTACAGGGTGTCTGGATGGGGTGCAGACTGCCTATGTTTCTCTTGCTGCAGAGGACGACCGCTGGTTCCGGCAGGGGGCAAAGCCCAAAGCCCAAAGCTCCGATCAATTCCACTCCAGTTGTGTCGGGTGTCTGGTCCACAGTAAGGAAGCATGGGACAGTTCCTACCACTCTTCTCCTACCTGCCTGCAGCTGACAAACAGGTTCAGCATCCTGGATCCGGACTTTCCCTCTCCGACAGCACCTGGACCCCACCCCTCTGCAGGATCACTGCTCCTGCAGCTTCTCAGTGTTGCCCTGGATTACAGCCAGAACTCGCCGAGGAGTTCTGCAATTCAACCCGGATCCAAGGTCGCAGCAGCCCTGGAGATGCTTGTCCACCTGGACCTCAACGTGTACTAGATGTTGAATGAACTTCCGGCAACAGTGATCAGCATGCTCATCATCAGCATCATGCATCATGAGGAGTGTTCGGACGAGATGAGCGCCAGCAGCAGTGATAAATAATGCAGGACAAATCCCCAGTCTTACTGATCTCCATTCACATGTGAGTAAGGTTTTTATCCACGCCAGCAGCTACAACATCTACAAGCAGCAATCGGAGCTCCTGAAGCGTGATTTTATCCACCTTTTTAATCTATTAAAAACCTTGTGTCTGTTTTATCTCTGGTCCCACTTTCACCGTTGGCAGAGGAATTGTTCGTTTTAGTAGACTTTTATCTTTGAACACTTGGCTCTCCTCTTCTACAGTCATGCACAACTAGAGCTGGGCGATATGGCCTAAAATCAATATCACGATATATTGAGGATTTCACCTCGATAACCATAAATGAACGATAACTACAGGTATGCGCAGAGACAAAAGTTGTCCACTAGATGGGGCTGTCACGTTTTACGTTGAGTCACATTTTTACGTGACTCAAGATGGTTCACCTTCTTGAAGGGACATGAATGTTGCCAGCCTACACACATCTTTTCATTTTTTTATTATCAGATTTATTGACATGGGAAAAATTATCATGATAAGAGTCAGAAATTTTGATAACAATAAATGTTTAGATTTATTGCCCAGTTGCACAACAATAGTTTTACAGACAATTTTAATGTTGAAGTCACACAGCTGCGCTCAGGAACCATTTGGTGGTTTAACTCCCCAAATCCAACCCCTTAATGCTGAGTGTCAAGCAGGGAGGCATTGGGTCCCATTTTTTCAAAGTCTTTGGTATGACCCGACCAGGAATCGAACCCTGATCTCCCAGTCTCAGGACGGACACTCTACCACTAGGCCACTGAGCTGGATCCTTCTAGGGCAGGAGGCACCTGTTCAGGGCAGATGGGCTCCACCTAAACAGAGTTATTCGTGCCCTGGCAATGAGTTTGGCATGTCCACCTCCCCCATTGTCCACCACGCTGCCCCTGCCCTCTCCACCACCTCCTGATTTCCAGCTCATCCCTGCTCCTATGACCCCAGATTTTAACAGTAACTTGCTTATTGCACTTGGACCTCACTTTAACTCAGCAGAGAGCAACCCCATTACCATAAATAAAAAAGATGCAACCCCAGAAATCTTAGATACTTATGTTGTGTCCCAAGTAAAAGATTAAAAATGATTCATAATAATTTAGTGAAAAAATAAAAGTTTTCTATACAGTCAGCATTAGTTTTTCTGTATCTTATTTTAAAGGAGTAATCTGTGTTCACAATGCATTGTGGGAAGCGGAAGCCACAGACAGTTGGGGAAAAAACATTGTACAGAAAGCCTGCTTATCCGTGTTTAAACTTCATCTCCTGCGCCCTGAATCTTTATTTAGATTTATATATATCTTTATATCCCAGAAGCGGATTTTGCTTAGAGCATGGTCTATTAACATAGCAATGATGCTAGCGGCCTAATTTGCATATCGGAGGATTGTTCAAACTACTGTTTTCATTACTTAGCAGCTAAGACCAACTTCGATACATGTTTTCTATCAATAGATATTTCTTTTTATGCATTTATTTCACATGTCAAAGAGCTAAATGATATTTTATTTCTGGTTTATTTTTAGTTTCACTCAGCACTTTCGTCGAGCTATTCAAGCCACAATTGTAAAAGATTGTTAGCTGTCGAGAAGACCGTAATAAAGGAGCAAGACGCTCAGTTTCCTGGCTCACGAAAAATGAGTTTGGCTTGCTGCTGACCTGCGTTAACATGCACAGTGTATCCAACACGTAGCGATAACAGTACAACTTACGTATTATTATTGACCTCGTTTTAGATTCTAACCTGGACTGTTTATGTTTAACAGAGACCTGGCTGAATGCAGATGCCCCTGTGGTTCTCACAGACGTTTCCCCACTAAATTTTAATTTGACTTTTTCTTCAAGGAGCAGTTAGAGGGGAGACAGTACTGCCTTGGTAAGCTCAGCAACACTTACCACTAAACCTGTTTAATTTGATCATTTTAGCACATTTGAATGTGATGCAGCTGTTTTTGGGACTCCTCAGATTTTGTGTGTCAGTTTATTGAACCCCACATGGAGCACATCTTTTATGGTTTTTAATCAACCTTACACAACTCCAATGAACAGATCATTATAGCTGGTTATTTAACTTACATATCGATAAGCCTTTAGACCCTTTATCAACAGGCTTTTTAATTATTCTTAATTAAATCAATTTTAGCCAACATGTCACAGTGCCAACTCACAACAGAGGGCACATCTTAGACTTGACTTATGACTTGTCCACCCGTGTGCTCTCTGTTGTTGACTTGGCCGTCTCTGACCATTATTGTGTATTTTTTAATATCACTGGTTTTACCCAACAGGAGTCCTCTGTGAGAATCGTCAAGAAAAATCATCTAACCCCTCAGGTGGCTGCAGGTTTTATTGATATCCTTGAGAAACTAGGTGATATTGTTTCAAGCTCTCGCATGCCAGAACCACAGAAGGCCACAAAGGAAGAGGTCACAAGGGAAGCAAAGATAAGCGGGAGCCTGCTGATGCGAGTGGAATCGGGCAGGTGAAAATGAGAAGTGGACCAACTGAAGGAAGCATCACAGGATGTGGAGCCGTCCGTGGGGGAGTTTAAACTTTGGGTGAACCTGAAACCATCTTACAAATATAACGATCACATTGTTTGGCTGTCTTGTGACTGGTTGATATATGTAATGCAAATTGCTTCACTCTGAAAAATGCTTGTAACATGAAAATGCTATACAATGGAAAATGCTTTGCTTTGCAGTTTTTAGAATGATATATAAGAGCAGTTAGAAGTAGCTAGGAGTTAGTTGGGAGAGAGTTAGACAGTTGGTAGTGTGTGTGTGTGTGTGTGTGTGTGTGTGTAATGGAGGAGTAATAGAGAGAAGTTGTCCCCAGAGAGAAATTTAGAAGCAGCATCCTCGTAAAGGGATATTTAGTCTTAGCTTCACGCTTTTTGTATTTTTAATTTTGAAATAAAATCTTTGGAAAAAGAATCCTCGTTCTCAATTCTTAAAGGACTCATTCAGCCTTTGAGTGGGAGCCCCGACCAGACCTAACAGCAAAGGTAAGCCGCCTTATTGCTTGTGCTTGTACTTCAGGACTGGTTTCAGGTTGTGACAGATAAGAAAAGATACCTTAGGTAATGAGAGCTTAGTCTCTCCTCCTCCCTATTGTAGCGGGACATCCTAAGGGTAGTAAACCATAATGGTTAGTTGGTTCAAACAGGCTCTGTTCTGCACGTGTGAAAAAGTCTCTGTTTAGCGTGGGAAGGAACCATTTCAAAGGGTGGATCAATTAGATTAATTGATAAATCCATGTGAGCCTGATCACCTAACGGGAATCATTTTCTAGTTACCACCGCCCACATTGCTGACAGAGGCGCAAATTAATCCTGATAGGACCCAAATAATAGTCAGCTGTGTTGGCCTCCAGTAACTCTCGCCCTAGTATTCAAAACCGCTGAATAACGGGAACCTACAAGCAGTGTTGGGAACGTTACTTTAAAAAAGTAATTAGTTATAGTTACTGATTACTTTGTCAAAAAAGTAACTCAGTTACTAACTGAGTTACAAGATTATAAAAGTAACTAATTACCAACAAAAATAACTACTTAGTTACTTTTTTCATTAAAGCATGCAAGAATTACTACAATAGTGAAATATAAATGAGTAATGACTGGAACATAATAAAATGTATGTCCAAATGTTTTTTATAAACCTGAATAATTTAATTGAATAAGTACTTAACAGGAGGACCTGCTAATAGGAACATGACACTAATCTAGACTATTAAAAGGTCACTGTCTCGTCTCTCGTCTCGTCTTCCTCCGCTTATCCGGGTCCGGGTCGCGGGGGCAGCATCCCAACTAGGGAGCTCCAGGCCGTCCTCTCCCCGGCCTTGTCCACCAGCTCCTCCGGCAGGACCCCAAGGCGTTCCCGGACCAGATTGGAGATGTAACTTCTCCAACGTGTCCTGGGTCGACCCGGGGGCCTTCTGCCGGCAGGACATGCCCGAAACACCTCCCCGGGGAGGCGTCCAGGAGGCATCCTGACCAGATGCCCAAACCACCTCAACTGGCTCCTTTCGATCCGGAGGAGCAGCGGTTCTANTGATGTGCATCCTGATGTTGCTTTAAACCACCTACTCAAAGAAAGACTACACACTGCTGTTGTCCAGTTTTCAAAAGTGTGCGTTTGTAATTGTTTCTTTCAAATTTTGTTTTATTTTCTGTTTGAGTTGGCTTAATCGGTAACTTTAATTTGATCATAATTTGAAAATATATTTAATATAAACTCCAAATATTTAAGTTTATTTATGGTCTGATATACTCAAATATCTGAGTTTATAAACTCAGAAAATATGAGGCAACTGATTGCCTTACATTTTTTGAGTTCTGCCTACTTATTCGGGTTTACAGTTCATATATGAACTGTAAAGATTTTGTGGTGTCAGAGTTCACCTAACAGTTCAAGTGTTCATTTATTTGCTTTGTGTGTTCACAGGGCATGCTCAGTTGAAGTTTCCATCTCTGCGTTCAAGATGTAAGAAAAATAACATGAAAGAAATGCAACAATGAAAACTTCAAAAAGGCATCAACAACCAAGCAAGTGGATCCATAAAATGGACTGATTTTTTTAAAGGCATTTTAAAAAGTCTTTCAAAATGGACAGAATTAACGCGTTAAACATGTTCAGAACAGTTTGCCTTCTCATCTTTGATAAATCCTGGTAAACAGGTCTGTTTTTGTTCTGTTCTAATTCTCTGTTTAATAAATTTAAACAAAATGACTTAGCTATTTTATTTAATTTTTTTTCTCTGCCTAAAGACGAAGTATCAGTAAATAGTGGAAAGTAAATTTATTGGTAGTAAGCAAATAGCAGATGTTAAATGTTACTTGCAGTATGTGTTTATAGAAAAAATAGAGATACTTAAATGTACTAAAAGAATATTACGTCAAGTTTACTGTAAAGTGTACTTTCAAAACTGTAAGTATACTCAATTATATAAGAAGTACACTACAAGTAAACATATATTATTACTTTAAGTATAATTTTAAGTATACATTCAAAGAGAAAAGTATACTCAATTATTTCAGAAGTACACTACAAGAAAAATTATAATGCTACTTAAAGTTTATTTTTAAGTATACTTTCAAGGGCAAAAGTTTACTCAATTTTATTAGAAGTAAACTTATATTGTTACTTTTAAGTATACTTCCAAGGAGAAAAGTATACTCAATTATATCAGAAGTACACTACAAGTAAACTTATAAGTATACTTCCAAGGAGAAAAGTATACTAAATTATATCAGAAGTACACTACAAGTAAACTTATAAGTATACTTTCAAGGAGAAAAGTATACTCAATTATATCTGAAGTACACTTGTGAGGTTACTTTAAGTATACTTTCAAAGAAAAAAGTATACTCAATTATATCAGAAGTACACTACAAATAAACTTAAATTATTACTTTGAAGTATACTTGTAGTATACTTCAAGTATACTTTTAGTGGCCCAATTTAGTCCCAAGGAGTATACTTCTAAGTAAACTTTAAGAACAAGTATGCAAATAAACTTCTGTACACTTAAGTATACTTGAAATTAGATACTTAAAGTATACTTCTTTTTCGTAAGGGCCAGCAAACATGAGGTTGATGCCATGGCAAAGCGATTAATGGAGTACTACCCAATGCTTGAAGAAACGTGTGGTGAGTGGGTAAGTAGCATTTGCTCAATACCGCTCTGTGTTAATCATGAGTGATGTATCTTATCCTCTTTTAATTGTTACCGTTTGTACCTGTTAGGAGCACGTTGCTAAAAAGCTACTTAAGAGACTCTCCAATGTCAAAAGTCCAAGGAAGGGCAAAAAACCTCCTGCGAAGAAGCCAAGAAAGGATGGGAATGAAAGCGTTGCAAAAAGTGACAGCAGTGGGGAGTCCAGTGCATCAACCGTTATTCTAGATAAATCACCAGTTAGATCGATGGGCACCCCAGTGCACCACCAGGATGGCAGTGATGAAGACTGTAAGTATAATAAGATGCACCCTCTTATTACACCCTGAGTGTAAATGTGGTTTGGATGTTACTTTTTTTTGTCTTAAAAATTCTGCTAACAACGGAACGCAACTACTTCACTGTTTATCTTGGAATCTTAGCGTTCCATTTAAGAACTTGACAGGATAATGAAACATTTTAAGATAGGTGGTTAGTTAATTTGTTGATCTAATTTACAGATACATTTTGGTATTTTTGTTTTATGGTTTTGCACCAATAACAGATATATAAAGCCTTACTGTGGCAATAAATGGTTTACACACCTCTGCTCTGTGTGTTTAGCTGGTTCAGCTGACTTGTTTGACAGCCTGAAAACCCAGGCAAGACACTACAAGTCACTTCAAGAAATATACAAGACCAACAAACCGAACAAAGCTGCTGTTACCCAACTGCTGAACCTGGAGTTTGAGTCTAGAAGACAGTTCATTAACTCTGATCATTGGCGGTTTTAAACAGGCGCCCACAGGGGCCTGGGCCCCATAGAACTGGCCCTGGCCCCTGTGCTGAAGAGATCGGATTTTCCCCCCTCCGCGCTGCCTCGTAGACGGGAACTAATGCGCTGCAGTGTTTCACACGGAGCCTTTAGAGCGCAGCACACTCTGTGGACAGAACTGTTTACCCGGTGGATTTTTGAATAAAAGATCAAAAATAGTTTAAATGGGACCCAAAGAAATTCTTGAGGACGACTAACGGAAAAGACGCTAAGAGACGAAGGCAAGCAATACAGTTTATTTTCCTGACATCAATGAATTTCCTTTGGCAAAATTGTGCACAAGCACAAAATTAGTCATAGGGCGACGACAAAAAAGAATTTTGATATTGCCCTAATTTTTCCCTTTTTTTCTTGCGCCCCCATGAAAAAATACTGGCCCCTCTGGAAAATTTGGCCTAGAACCGCCCCTGACTCTGATGCTATAAAGGAGCAGGACAAAGCAGTGGAGATACTAGAGGCATATCCTTGCTTCAGAGAACTGGATCATGTAAGCAGCACTTATTTCTCTTAGCCATCCTGTTATTCCTTTGGGGACGTTTTGATGTGATTTTCAAATTTCTTAAATACTGGATCTCATGTTTAAACTGTTATCACTTAATGTCAGGACCAGATACAGAGCTAGACAGATCTATCTCAGTTGGGTTTCTATTTTTCAGGTCCTTGATGAGCTGCGGAGAATTATTCAACCATCTAACTTGAAATACATTTCTGAGATGAAGGCTAGATGGGAAATCTTCTACTCGAAGGTGCAGTTTTATGGTGTCATGAAGAAAGTTATGAAGCCGCCAACATTTATGCTTTGCAGATTACATTATTTGCTATGCTGAATGGTGTTGCCCTGTCTTATTTTTCTTTTTTCAAACCAGTGGAACATGCAGCAGCTGTGTTCAGAGCCCTTCCCACGCTTTTCCCTTCCAGCACAGTACCACCTAAGAAGCTGGGCATCTGTAGTGAGGCTTTTTTCCATGTCCTAAAGGCAAGGCTGCAATAGTCTAAGTGTATATATTGTTGAATTTTGCAGTTAGTCATGTTTTCATTTTATATATTTTACTGTGGAGTCAGTCAAATATTCTTTAAGTTCAGATACCCATAACATGTTGAGGTTAATAAAACCTAAAAAAAAGTTGATCTATTTTAAACTGTAATGCAACTCAAACATTGTGTTTCTTACGGTTTTGTTCTAATCCTCTTTTTAAAGTTAAAGTTAAAAGTTAAAGTCCCATTAGTTGTCACACACACTGATGTGTGTGCGACATTTGTTCTCCGCATTTGACCCATCCCCTGGGGGAGCGGTGAGCTGCAGACAGGCCACACTCGGGAACTATTTGGTGGTTTAACCCCCCAATCCAACCCCTTAAAGCTGAGTGTCAAGCAGGGAGGCATTTTTTCAAAGTCTTTGGTATGACCCGACCAGGAGTCGAACCCTGATCTCCCAGTCTCAGGGCGGACACTCTACCACTAGGCCACTGAGAAAGTCTACGCCCTTTTTCTGTCATGTAGACTTCAGAGGACCCTGAAGGCTACCTGCGTCGGCGACCCCTGGCTTGTCCAGTTCTGCTCGTCTCTGAAGGCAACTGCATGATAGCTGTTGGAACCACACCGGTGAGCACTTTTGACCGGAAGGATCTTAATGAGGGACTGCTCTATCTATGGCATATTACTCTGCCCTCCACCTCACATATCCAAAGTGCATTTCCACACTGCTGTCTGTCTTGCAAACTGAAATACCCAAAGACTCCATCCATGACCGAGATTCAACCCCCTGTTACAGGGAGGCTCTTGGTGAGTGGAAGTCATTCATTGAGTGAGTCTCTCAGATGACAGACTCTAGCTGCCTTGTTTATCAGACTCAGTGTTAAGTCAGTGATGTTGGATAAATTATGGATACATTATTTATGATTTTAAACGAAAGTTTCATCCAGCTTGTTTTTCCCTGGCAACAGACAGGCGTTTGGCCTTGCATCTTCCCAGTCCTGGCTTATCAGTAAGAACGCCCTGTGTCAGCGCATGTTTGTCTCCCCTTTCGAGAATCTACAGGAATGTGTAAATGTGTGTGCGTTTTATCATTTTTGTGTGTCCTTAATAAATACTCTTGAGAGGGCTTTGACTAACGAGAGTGAACTGACAACCCGTGTGTGGTGCGTTTCATTTTTGCTCCCCCTTTGCAAAGTCTAAATGGTTTGGTTATTGGTATGGGTTAAACCGATCAGCTTGTTAATGCAACCCCTGCGTGGTGAGCTTTCCCTTCAGGTAAACCCGGATGGGAAAATGAAAATACCTAACAAGTGAGGTTGTTTTTTTTCTCTCTAGAGAAGTTGTTCAAATGTAAAACACATGTTTGTCTGTGTGGTCGTTAAACTTGTTCTTCTAAAGGATTTGAAATAGTGATTGTTTTAAGCTTCAGCTAAATTTATTTTTGATACCAGCCATGAGTGTGTTATACTATTATTCCTGTTAAGAGTATCTGGAGTATGCACTTCTTGTATTGGCCATGTTACACAGTACCCTGCTGAAATGTATAATTTTAGACATGATTCTCCTGGAACAGACCTCAGTGAGTTACTGACCAGCGCTGTGTCAATGAAGCGCAAAAACTAAGAGTGCTTTTGCTGTCTTAATTTAAGACGAATTCCCTAATTTTTAGTAGCTTTTTGAAGAGATGGTGTCTTATTCTCAGGAATTTTGGCTGATTATTGTTCTCAGAGTCGAAACAAAATTCTTATAGTTAGCTCAATTAAGAAAGAAACAATTCAGTTTTAAGATAATTAGTCCTATAGTAAGGTGGGGTTTTTTTTTATGTGAAAAATCTAAATTAAGGTGTAGTATCTTAAAGTCAGTAAATAATTCTTGAAAACGGCTTGTTCAAGAAAGCATAATACTCGTTTTAGGTACAGATTTTCTAAATATCAAAATGTCTTTTACTTATAATAAGTCATATTTTCTTGAATTAAGCATACATTTTAGACCAGGGGTGTCAAATATGCGGCCCGCGGGCCGGATCTGGCCCGCAGGTGGGTTCAATCCGGCCCGCGAGATGGTTGTGTAAACTTTATTTTCCTACTTTACAATGTAGAGTGAAAATAAAATTATCTTTGTGAGCAAATTTTCTCTGTAATGAGTATAAATAAAACAAAGCTGCGCTCAAGGCTCACACAAGAACTTGAATCACATCCTGAAGATGGCGCCACTCAGGATGTGACTTCTGATATTGATGTGCTGGTGAAAGCTAAAAGATGTAAAGTAAAATGAGTCACATATACTTTAAGTGCTGCATGAAACTGATCTAGCCATGTGATCTGTAAGCTCTTTGAATCACTAAGGAATGTTTTTTTTATTTGTTGATTTTTTTTTTCCAAGTACACTTCAGGTGTTGTACTTGTACTATTTTGGATACACTGTCCTCAGGCTCCAGCCTTGTTTTATAATGATTGTATTAAAACAAAGAAAACAATCTGAAGTTATTTTTTAATTTACCGGTCCGGCCCACTTGGGACCAGATTTTCCTCAATGTGGCCCCTGAGCTAAGATGACTTCGACACCCCTGTTTTAGACAATTCTGTCTAGTTAAAAGGCATACGACAGTTAGGTTAATTTGCTAGTTTTAATAATTCTAATCAAGCAAATTTTGCTTACCCCATTGGCAGATTTTTTGCTCAAAATAAGAAAATTTTGTCAGATTTAGGAATATTTGGCCTGTTTCAAGTATAGCCGTTTATCCTAGAATCTTCTAATTAACATCCAAAGACCAAGCAGGTTGATATTCTATATTTATCACAGCTTAGTGGTCATAGGTAAAGGTTATATATTTAGCTTTTAAAGCACTACATTTACCACTCTACACACCTCAAACATAAACTCAACCCCAAACATGAACCTGAGACAATAAAAGTGGTTTGAGGTCACACTTTTACCTTTATTCTATTTAAGAAATTATTATCTTTCATGTTGAGGTACAGTGTAAAATATGAAAATGTCAGAGATTACTAAAAAAAAAACCCCCACTGTACAACAGATAACCAAACACCAAGTATATTTTCCTGTGGGGTTCAAAAATGTCTGAGGCACTCATGTCTGCCAGTTAGGCGGGCGTAGCTCAAACGTCTTGAAGACTGCCTCTTGTTTTGGGCTGGGTGATGTCAGGGGTTCAGCTATGAATCAGAATAATCAATTACCAATCACATTCAAGATCTAGCTGTGGAGAGGGCCAGAGTTCAGTTCAGGGGAGCTCAGAGTGACTGCTCGTCAACACTGAAGCATGAAGGTTCGGCTGATGATGTCACCGAGGACTCTGGTGGACCAGCGACAGGGTTTTCTGTGGTCTGGTGGATCTTCATGTGAGTTTTCAGACAGTGGCTCTGGGTGAAGGCTTTCTCACAGATGCAGCACTTGTAGGGTTTCTCTCCATTGTGGGTCCTCATGTGAACCTTCAGGTGTTCCTGTCGATAACACGCTTTCCCACAAACCCCACAGCTGAAGCGTTTGACGCCAGCGTGGCGAAAGAGGTGGACTTTCAGGTGAGACTTCCATTTGAAGCAGCGTCCACACTCGGAGCACTTGTGCGGCGCCTCGCTGCTGTGAGTCCTCGTGTGAGCACTTAGACTTCCTTTGAATACGAATGCTTTCCCACACACATCACAGATGAACGGTCTCTCGCTGCTATGAGTCCGAATGTGAATCTTCAGATTTCCATTCGATGGAAAGGTTTTGCTGCAGATGTGGCAGAGGAACGATCGATCTTGGACGGTGTGGGTTCTCATGTGTTTCTGTACTGAATCATGCAGTTTAAAGCGTTTCCCACAGACCTCGCAGGCGTATCGCCGCTCTGCTGAGTGGATCGCCCTGTGACGGGTCAGACCTTTACGGTTAGTAAAAGACTTATTACAGATTTTGCAGAAGTATTCATCAACTCTGGAGTGTGTCTCTCGGTGTGCTGTGAGCTGCTTCTCCAGAATAAAGGATTTCTGACAAACGTCACATTGGTGTGGTTTCTCTTCTCTGTGTGACAGACGATGATGGTACAGAGCAGACACGTTATCGAAGCTTTGGTCACAAATCAGACATTTAAAAGCCCGCTTCACTGCGTGTCTAGCTCTGTGTTTACTGAGACTTGCCAGGGAAACAAAAGTCTTCCCACAGAGTGAACAGCCGTGAAGTTTCTGGTGATTTTGTAGATGTTCCTTTAACTTTTCCACTGAATCAAACTTCTCCTCACAGACGCCACAGACCTCCTGCTGCTGCTCCACGTGACTCCAGGAGTGCTGCACCAAACTTACCAGGTGCCTGTACCAGACTCCACACACTTTACAGTTATTCTTCTTATTTACTGCCGTTTTAGATTTATTTTTCCATTTTTGTTTGGTTGGAGATTCCAGCTCTGGGTTCCAGTCATCCGAGTCTGGGTTCTCTCCACCATCGCTGGAATCATTCTCAGCTCCTTCCTCCTCCGGTTTCAGTTCCTGGTCTTGTGATGATGCGGAGCTGCTGGACAGATGACCTCGTCTCACGTTGCTTACGCTGTAAAAAACACAAAAAGAAGTTACGTGAAAATAATCATAATATTTTGGACACCGGTGTGGACTTGGCTCTGTAAACAGAGAAAAAGAAAAGAATTCAGTTTCTCACCGTGACTGATGTGGAAGGCTCAAGAGACGCGAAATCTCTCCAACGATTTTAATAACCTGCGACCTATTTGGGAGACATTTCTCATCTCCGTCCATCTCTACCTCCTCACACCACAGCCTCATCAATCCAGGATTGATTACTGCACCTCACTTCTGCTAGACTGGCTCCTGACAAAACACGCTTGTTGAGCTGGTTTTATGTCATTTCTTGTTTAAACAACTGGCCGTAGTAATTGCATACATCTTTTTAACGTTGCTCTGAAGGCATTTTTTTTAAAATTATCAGTTGCTGTGATCGCATGCTTTTACCTTACTGAAGTGGCAGTGTGGGCCATCACTACTCTTCCCCCTCCATGCCTCTGCTCACCTATAGCCCTGGCTGTGAGAGCCATCTCAGGTTCAGCCAGAGAGTTTTCAAGCTGGAGCAGAGGATCACATTTTCACCAAACCCAACAAAATGAGCAAAACTCAAATGTTATCCTGGGTCGGACCATCTCCACCACCACTAGTGCCCAGCTGGCTGACACGGTTCCCCTCTAGCACGGTGAGGCCATGGACATTCACTACAGGGTCTCTGGATGGGGTGCAGACTGCCTATGTTTCTCTTGCTGCAGAGGACGACCGCTGGTTCCGGCAGGGGGCAAAGCCCCAATCAAGTCCACTCCAGTTGTGTCGGGTGTCTGGTCCACAGTAAGGAAGCATGGGACAGTTCCTACCACTCTTCTCCTACCTGCAGCTGACAAACAGGTTCAGCATCCTGGATCCGGACTTTCCCTCTCCGACAGCACCTGGACCCCACCCCTCTGCAGGATCACTGCTCCTGCAGCTTCTCCGTGTTGCCCTGGATTACAGCCAGAACTCGCCGAGGAGTTCTGCAATTCAACCCGGATCCAAGGTCGCAGCAGCCCTGGAGATGCTTGTCCACCTGGACCTCAACGTGTACTAGATGTTGAATGTACTTCTGGCAACAGTGATCAGCATGCTCATCATCAGCATCATGCATCATGAGGAGTGTTCGGACGAGATGAGCGCCAGCAGCAGTGATAAATAATGCAGGACAAATCCCCAGTCTTACTGATCTCCATTCACATGTGAGTAAGGTTTTTATCCACGCCAGCAGCTACAACATCTACAAGCAGCAATCGGAGCTCCTGAAGCGTGATTTTATCCACCTTTTTAATCTATTAAAAACCTTGTGTCTGTTTTATCTCTGGTCCCACTTTCACCGTTGGCAGAGGAATTGTTCGTTTTAGTAGACTTTTATCTTTGAACACTTGGCTCTCCTCTTCTACAGTCATGCACAACTAGAGCTGGGCGATATGGCCTAAAATCAATATCACGATATATTGAGGATTTCACCTCGATAACGATAAATGAACGATAACTACAGGTATGCGCAGAGACAAAAGTTGTCCACTAGATGGGGCTGTCACGTTTTACGTTGAGTCACATTTTTACGTGACTCAAGACGGTTCACCTTCTTGAAGGGACATGAATGTTGCCAGCCTACACACATCTTTTCATTTTTTTATTATCAGATTTATTGACATGGGAAAAATTATCATGATAAGAGTCAGAAATTTTGATAACAATAAATGTTTAGATTTATTGCCCAGTTGCACAACAATAGTTTTACAGACAATTTTAATGTTGAAGTCACACAGCTGCGCTCGGGAACCATTTGGTGGTTTAACCCCCCAAATCCAACCCCATAATGCTGAGTGTCAAGCATGGAGGCATTGGGTCCCATTTTTTCAAAGTCTTTGGTATGACCCGACCAGGAATCGAACCCTGATCTCACAGTCTCAGGACGGACACTCTACCACTAGGCCACTGAGCTGGATCCTTCTGGGGCAGGAGGCACCTGTTCAGGGCAGATGGGCTTCCCCTAAACAGAGTTATTCGTGCCCTGGCAATGAGTTTGGCATGTCCACGTCCCCCATTGTCCACCACGCTGCCCCTGCCCTCTCCACCACCTCCTGATTTCCAGCTCATCCCTGCTCCTATGACCCCAGATTTTAACAGTAACTTGCTTATTGCACTTGGACCTCACTTTAACTCATCAATTCTAGTCATCATCAGCAGAGAGCAACCCCATTACCATAAATAAAAAAGATGCAACCCCAGAAATCTTAGATACTTATGTTCTGTCCCAAGTAAAAGATTAAAAATGATTCATAATAATTTAGTGAAAAAATATGTTTTCTATACAGTCAGCATTAGTTTTTCTGTATCTTATTTTGAAGGAGTAATCTTTGTTCACAATGCATTGTGGGAAGCGGAAGCCACAGTCAGTTGGGGAGAAAACATTGTACAGAAAGCCTGCTTATCCATGTTTAAACTTCATCTCCTGCGCCCTGAATCTTTATATAGATGTATATATATCTTTATATCCCAGAAGCGGATTTTACTTAGAGCATGGTCTATTAACATAGCAATGATGCTAGCAGCCTAATTTGCATATCGGAGGATTGTTCAAACTACTGTTTTCATTACTTAGCAGCTAAGACCAACTTGGATACATGTTTTCTATCAATTGATATTTCTTTTTATGCATTTATTTCACATGTCAAAGAGCTAAATGATATTTTATTTCTGGTTTATTTTTAGTTTCACTCAGCACTTTCGTCGAGCTATTCAAGCCACAATTGTAAAAGATTGTTAGCTGTCGAGAAGACCGTAATAAAGGAGCAAGACGCTCAGTTTCCTGGCTCACGAAAAATGAGTTTGGCTTGCTGTTGACCTGCGTTAACATACACAGTGTATCCAACACGTAGCGATAACAGTACAACTTACGTATTATTATTGACCTCGTTTTAGATTCTAACCTGGACTGTTTATGTTTAACAGAGACCTGGCTGAATGCAGATGCCCCTGTGGTTCTCACAGAGGTTTCCCCACTAAATTTTAATTTGACTTTTTCTTCAAGGAGCAGTTAGAGGGGAGGCAGTACTGCCTTGGTAAGCTCAGCAACACTTACCACTAAACCCGTTTAATTTGATCATTTTAGCACATTTGAATGTGATGCAGCTGTTTTTGGGACTCCTCAGATTTTGTGTGTCAGTTTATTGAACCCCACATGGAGCACATCTTTTATGGTTTTTAATCAACCTTAC
>SSNQ01033940.1:62503-73103 GCA_006942095.1 Nothobranchius kuhntae
TGCTAAAGCTACGGATAGCAAATGCTACGGGCGATGCCTGAGCGTGAACGCGCATGAAGCAGCCTGCTCGACCCGAGCAGCTCTCTTTTTCTGTGATTTTTACAGAAAAACAGACAATCACAGTAAAAATGCCAGGGCTCATTCTGCAGGACCAGGGCATTGCAGGAGAATGTATGAAGAAGACATTTATTATTTCTATACATGTTTTGGCTGTCACACTTCCATAATGCCACTTTAAGAAACAAAAAATGTGAGGAGCCGTTTGAGCCGGTTCATTTAGTGACCAGTTCTCTCAAAGAGCCGGTTTGTTTAGTGACCAGTTCTATTAAAAGAGCCGGTTCATTTGGTGACCGGTTCTCTCGAAAGAATCGGTTCATCTAATAACTAGTTCTCTCAAAGAGCCAGTTCGTTTAGTGACAGTTCTCTGAAAAGAGCCGGTTCATTTACTGACCAGTTCTCTCGAAAGAGCCAGTTCATTTAATGACCAGTTCTCTGAACCTGTTCATTTAGTGACCAGTTCTCTCGAAAGAGCCAGTTCATTTAGTGACCAGTTCTCTCGAAAGAGCCGGTACATTAAGTGACCTGTTCTCTCAAAGAGCCGGTTCATTAAGTGACCAGTTCTCTTAAAAGTGCCGGTTCATTAAGTGACCAGTTCTCCTAATTTATCACCAGAAATCATATTAAACAGTGAGTAAACTGAACTACACCCTAACCCAATAAAGTCTTGTCTTGTGCATTTGTCCAGCACCTTGGGTGTCCAATATAATCGTGTGAGGGGCTTTATTAGTGAATAAATGAACTATTTGCACCGTGCCCCTCACTTTGGGAACCACTGACCTACAAACCCAATTCATCCATTCATCCCTCCACCTGAGACTCACCTTCATTAGACAACACTTTGGTGTCAGGGTCCTCCAGTAGCCGGACTCGGAGATCTAGTCCGTCGTGTGTGCCACTGAGCCGAGGCCTGCAGGGTCCCTTCCTGACAGAATTACCAACAGAAGTATCTGACCTGCAGAATGGAAGCAGATCTGATTGGTGGATGTCTCAAACGTTCTCTTCAGTACGGTGAACATGTTCGGACATCCTTGGGTCTCAGAAAAGACACTAGTCCTGGGTCTCAGGCTGCGTCCAGCTGTAAATTCTGACTCCTCTGACACACACACACACACGCAAGCACACACACACACACGCACACGCACACGCACACACACACGCAAGCACACACACACGCACGCAAGCACGCGCACACGCACGCACACACACACACACACACAGCTGCTGCTAATGACATTTTCCCCATATCTGCAAAGCTCACTGGAAGGACACAAACCGAGGACAACATTTTCCTGATATAGGGTTTATTACTCAAGTAAGGGTAAAAAAGTATCTGATTAGAAGGCTACTTGAGTACTGAGTATCATCTGATCTAATATTTTTAAATGATGACATCAAACAGACAAAAAATAAGAAGTTATGGGCAAATATTGGTATTTTAAAGACTAAAGGGAAACAATGTAAACAAATAAACAACATAATTACAAAATAACACATTTTAGGCCAAATTTAGACACAAACTGAGGACAATATTTCCTGACATACAGGGTTTATTTAATTGTGTGAAAATGTAACACGTTTAAAAAAATACCGCGATAATACCGAAAACCGTGGTAATTTTGGTCACGATAACCGTGAGGTTAAATTTTCACACCGTGACAACCTTAATACAGACCATTTTAGATTAGGTTACATTTCCTTTATTCCCGGATTATGTAGTTTGTAGCACTCATTATAATGTTGTAGAAAATTTCTGGCCAATCCACGTGATCGGTATCGATGATGGGCAGCAAAAAACCTGATCGGTGCATCCCTACTGCAGAGTAGCTTTTTTGGATGTGTAGGCGGGGCTTAAAGCTTCTTTCCGGAGTATTTCTCTTATCCGATGGCACCATCTAGTGGCTGACAAGCATATCATACAAAAACTCTGTTCCTTTGTTTTTTTTAAGATGGCGACTTCACGTTTCTGTTTATAAATGTGCTTCTGTAGCCGACAAACAGCTAAAACATGTTGTTTTACGAGTATTATTCTCATGTCATGCTGTGTTTTCATATATTTATAATTTAGAGACTTGTCCGTGAAAAGTTCACCAACTCTGCATCAGCCGAGGTATTCCTTAAATTTGAAGCATCTATACTGTAGTCTAACGCTATTAGTTAGTTCTGGTCGGCGCTCAGTTTCCTACTGCACGGAGCTATGCCGAAGCAGGGGGTGTGCTTTGCAAAAAAAAAAAAAGGCAAATTGCTTACATTTTATCACAGTACATGATAAGATAATCACTTTTACGGATTTCTGACAACTCATACATAATTTCTGAAAGAGAAAAACTCCGGAAAGCAGCTTTAATGTAATAGATGAGTTTTAACCGCGAGCTCCCTTTCCAGTTAGAGCGTTCAGACATGAAACGGCATCAACAGTGCTGCATGCAGCTGGTCATAAATCACCGGAGCATCCCACCATCACTCGTGATTTCCACACTTCATGCATTACCAAGCAAGGAGAAAGACAGCTCTGGTTTATTTTCTGGCTGTTGACCACGCCTTCTTTCATCACTAGTTAAGCAACTGGAAATCTGATTTATTTTCAAAGTTTCTGGATGTTTTTACGTTGCTTTAATGTTTGACTTCCTGTCTGGCCCAATCTGAACTGTATGGTTAAAGGTAGAATATGGAACACGGACACTGGTGACCTCTGGTGTTCAGGAGTGGTATTGCAACAACAGGACAAATTTCCCAGCCGTCAGGATGTTGGTTCACTGTTGATTCGTTCCAGCACCGTGTTCAGAGACAAATCGTACAGAATAGGGACTCATTTCAACTAATAAGTTCATTTTAAAACAGTATTTGTACATTAATCGTAAAGGAGAGATGTCCTGTTCCAGGTTTTAGCAAAGATGCTAATTCCACCTGCAGTCCCTGGGCAGGTTGCCGCTACAATCACAAAACCAAACAGTGTTAGCATAAGCGCGTATCATTGATCTAAACTTAATAACGATGTCCAGCAATCACACGCACACTCTTCACTGAATTAACAACCATGTGTACACTCAAGTTTTTCTAGGAGACATTTTTAGTTGAGCATGAGAATGATTTAAGAGTAGAACACTTTAAAACGTCTCACATTGACAAAGTGCCAAAAGCCACTGTAGGCTTTGGAAGGCTGTGTCCCCTCTAGAGGTGGATCTGGAGGCTCGTGGCTTTTTTGTCAGGATGTAAAATCACGTAGCGCCGTTTAAAAAGTAGCTGAACATTAGCATAAATTTTAAAACAATTCTAAATTCAAGATTTCCTATTTGAAGAGGATGGAACAATGGTGATACCTCCTGAGTTAGTCTAAATATAATATTTAGTTATTTATTTATAAACTGTTTGTCTCGGCGCTACGCCTCCTTTTACGACCATCTATAGTCTCCATGTAAAATGCCAGACTGGAAGTGGGCCCCATTTTTCAGGCATAGGCTCAAGGGGGCTACAAGTAAGGTGGTTCTGTGAGGCAGAAACACCTAAATAACCGAAACAACAGCTGAAAGCGTCAAGATTATATTTGCAGCCAGGGTCCGAAATTAACACTCGCCAAATGCGAGCAAATTGCTCCATTTGGCGAGTAAATTTTTTAGCTCTATCTGCCACATTGCGAGTAAATATTTGCACCAAATTAGTTATGTTTATCAGTCATCTTCCATGTATTTCTGATACTCCTCCCGCCTGCATGCAACGTACACAAACGTACGCGAAACGTGAATGCCGCATCCAACGTCATTTCCACCTATCCCATTCAATCAGTTTATCAAGTTAGCCGTTAGCTTCGTGTTAAAACTAGCGGTGAAATGTGGCAGCAGTAGCTCAACAGGTTGAGCGGGTTGTCCAGTAATCGGAAGGTTGCAGGTTCGATCCTGGCTCCGGACAGAGAATTCTGCTGTTGTGTCTTTGGGCAAGACACTTAATCCCCCTTGCCTGCTGGTGGTGGTCGGAGGGACCGGTGGCGCCTGTGCTCGGCAGCCTCGCCTCTGTCAGTGCGCCCCAGGGCAGCTGTGGCTACATCGTAGCTCATCACCATCATTGTGTGAATGAGTGTGTGAATGGATGAATGATACACTGTAAAGTGCTTTGGAGTCCTTACTCTGAGAGGCGCTATACAAGTGCGGGTCATGTGGCGGTTTTTAACTGGAGTCAGCCAGCCTTCCAAAGGAAAACTCGTTGAACTGGAAGAAAAACCACCAGGACCAGTGGCAACCAGAAAATTTTGTGAAAAGTGGCGAACTGGAGATGGTGGAGTCGTGAGACAATGGCTGCATTATGATGGCCAGGTAGCGTTGCTGCCTTTCACAGACAACTGTCCCTCGGCATTCTTCAAATATCCAAAAAATGCCCGTACTTCCGACTTTGTCTTCTTTGAGGGATAATAAATGTCCCGAGTGCCGTCTCCTTTGGCCATTATTTCAGCTTTAGCTTAAAGAAAGTTTTGGTCGTAAACAAAGTGCGCATGTGCCGCCGGCAACTTCAGCAGATGATAAGGTGGCTGGTAAGGATCACCGCGCCTACACCGCAGCCACGGTAATCCACCGAGATAATTTTTTTTTTTTAAAACAAGACGGTTATTATTATGGTCAACTTTTTTACCGGGGTTTACTGCTACACCGGTTACCGTGACAACCCTAGCCCTGACACACTTTCAGATATTCTCATGGTGCAGCTGTGTTCTCCAGAGATCAAGGACTATGACCCAAATGAGGCTGTAATGCTTTGGCACAAAGACGGTGTCAGAAGCAGGAGGCCAGACTTCATGGACAGAGAAAACAAGGAGTCTGACTAGATTTCAATGAAAGAGTTCATAAAAACATCTCTAAAAATAAATAAATAAATAGTAAAAATGACAAAAGAGTTGTTTTCCTTATTAAATGATGTTTTAATTATTTTGTCACTCTGTTTGGAATCAACATAATATAGAATAACATGCTTTAGGTAGATCTAAATCATTTAGAATTTTGGCCGGTAAAAAATATGCTTGGCCGGTAGATTTTCATCATCTACCAGCCAACTTGGCCGGTGAGTAAAAAATTTAATTTCGGACCCTGTTTGCAGCTGTGGCTAGTTAAACGCAATATTGCGATTTTGGTGCTTAAAGGGTTAATTTTACAGTCCTCCGGAATTTTAGTGAGGTTAGCACCCATAGCCATAAATGCCACGGTTCTAATTATTGACACGATTATTTTGTTTTGGTTTCCGGCCAAGGATTTTCATTTCGGTGCATCCCGAGCACGCATGTGGTCACCGCATGTTTCATAAATCATGATTTTGGCCGTTTACTCCAACGTAGGATGGAATTTAGTACAATTTCTACGAATGTGTTGTAATGAGGGCTTTGGTTTGACTGGGCTAAGTACTTTTGTTCAAATGTGTTCAGATGTGAAAATCATGCTAAAATCTCTCCTTAAGTTGTATGAATGAAAGAGTTGTCACAGATAACAGACTATGTTTTAGAGACTCCGATAGTCTAGAATAATCTAGTCCAGGTTAGACGTGTCTAGCTGTAGAAGCTCTCTAGGAGCGGTTCAAAGACGCTTGTGGAGTGGACATTTGGTTGGAATTGCTCTTTCCAGAAACTGAAACCAACTTCAGCTTCGTTTATCAGAGAGCAGCAGCAGCTGAGTGGTGGCTCCTCTGGTCGTTCTGTTACCTTGATGGGATTATATAATCTGGGTCTTTCAGATTATCTTGGAATGGTCCGAGGTTTGCTGGGGCATCATCATCACCACCTTCATCATCATCACCATCCTCCACCTCACTGGTCCATGGCAGCAGGTCCTGGCTCTCTGCTTCCTCCTCGTCTGGACACCAAACAGCCAGAGTTAGTGTCTGATCTCTGTTTGGTTCCTTTAGAAGTTAGCTGTAGCTTCTGAGACATACCTGGCAGCTCCTCTTCCTCACCAGCAGCCACCACCTCATGGCTGCGCTGATCTGGGACCAGCTCTTTGTGTTTTCAGACACAATAAAACAACATGTCAGATGAAACGTTTACCTCCACGTGTCAGTAATAAACCTTCAGAAGTCTCTCAGCACCACCTCCAGCCTCCCACTGACCTTCTCTGAGGAGTTTGACCCGAGGCTGCAGGAGCTCCAGCTGCCTCCTCTGGCGGTCCACCTGCTGCCTGAAGCCCGAAGCCTCCGCCTCGTAGTCGGTTACGATCCTCTCCACCACCGCGAAGATCTCCTGGGCGGCCGTGGTCAGCTTCTCGGTGATGATTCCTCTCACAATATCAGTTTTAGACCCGCTGAGCGGCTCCGAGCCGCCGCTGCTGCAGTAAAACATCACTTATTCTCCTGTTCAGCACTCTGGAGCAAAGAAACAACAACTTCTACACGCTGGTCGGAGGTCTACTTCCGGGTTGAGGTGCAACTAGAAAGTGGACAATGGGCGTGGCTTACACGGGCTTTGGAACTTTGGCGCTGATCACGTCATTTGGAATCGTAGGATGTTCAAGGAAGGTCCCGCCTTTCTCGCCTCTGATTGGCTAGAAGGGCTCTCCTACTATTGGCTAGTGATGGGATTTATGGCTCTTTCATGGGAGCCGTTCATTAGTCGTTCGTTTTTTTTTGAATTGAACAAATTCACAAATACAGCGCATATCTTACAAATCAACAAGATATGAATAAGTACAGGTGGTTAAGAACAAAGCAGCCATCAAACAAAGACCAACAGAAAAGAACAGTATAGGTCAGAAATAACATAAAGCAGCATACAAGTAGCCTGACAAGCCAGACTATATATGCATACTTTGCAAAGCAAGAATTTGGTCTAGTTCACTAGGCTAGCATACAAGTACATTAAATGACCTTCCATATAAAGTAAAGAAAACAAAGAAAACAAAGCAAAAACAGAAGTTTGCACATACAGTCTAGCTCAGGGATTCCCAAAGTGTGGTGCGCGCACCCCCGGGGGTGCGCGAGCTGCCGCTAGGGGGTGCGCAAGGTGAAAAGTGTAATGGCTGCGGAGCTCAGAGAAGTCTGTCAGATGTCACCATTAGCGTAGCCAGAAACTCATTTGTGGGTGGGCCTAAGAAAAAGTAAGTGGGCCCAATAAATGTTATTGAAAACAGGTATATTTTTGCTTGTGTGTGTCCTCCGCATGTGCCCTAGCTTCATAATAACAATGCGCCGAGCTTCAGCACTCTGGCCTGCGCACGCCGATATGTTCCGTATTTGATCATTTTTAACGATGTTGGAGAAATCTGAAGGTGAGTCATTCTGGCAGATTGTAATTAACGTCTCGTGCAGGTGTTCTGACATTGTAAACCTCACACACAGAACATTGTGGATGTAACTAAATAAATCAAGAAATGATTCCCATTCAGGCTATTAATCAATTTCCCTCTGGGATTAATAAAGTATTTTTGAATTGAATTGAATTGAATTGAATAACAGCGCGCTGAAGATCTGAAGTTCAGAGTGCGTCTGTCAGAGGTCAGACGCGTTCCAGCGGAACCACGGCTCACGGGTGCACAAGTGAGCACATCTGGGCTGGGCAGAAGTCATTTTACAACATTGGTTTAAATAGCGCCGATAACGAGACGCGGTGACTTAAACGCTGCAAGTTGTGAAGCTCGTTCCATCCGCGAGCCGCATCACCAAGCGGAAAGTGAATGCGTCAAGCATAAACCAAGCTTCATGGAGCTGTGCCGCGCGCGCACGCACACACACACACACACACACACAGATTCAATAAGTGCGCACGCTGCGCAAACTCTGGCGCGCCGTCAGACTGAAGACAGAAATGAGCGCTGCCTCCTCTGTGATAAAAAAACTTTTAAGAGATTTTATAACATTTTTCATTCAAGGTCAAATTAAGATATTAGCTTCTATTTTGGGATGCCGTATTAAAGTCGGGTCCGCTCCAGCCAGTGACTCCGAACCTGACTACGTTACTGCAGCATTTGTTATTCCAGTCCGCGTGGCAGCGGATCGCAGATTCAGCCACACCATAAAACAGCAATAAGTCGGTCTGTGGCAAAATATCTTTTCTGTCTTGTCCCCTATAGACATTTGATTACGCACAAGTAGGTGATCAGCTCAGGTTTACGCAGAGCAGAAGGAAGGAGAGAGCTCTGGTCACACAGGTTAAACGTTCCTACTTTGAGAAAACCGTTAAATTGCATTGTTTATATGCTACCTGGGCACTCTAAATATTTATTTAAAATTAAATCAAAGGAAATTGTAATGGTATAGAATGTTTATTAATTACTATTTAAAAACATTAAAGTGATGGGGAAAAAGGTCGATCATATTTTTGTAACCCTGTCTGTTTAGCTAGACGTCTGATGTATATATATATTAATAGCCATGCCCTGATGTGGGGGCTGGGGGGTGCGTCGACATGGTCGGGACATAGAAGGGGGTGCGCGGCTAAATAAGTTTGGGAACCACTGGTCTAGCTACATCAGCTGAAAAGCAGCATCAAAAATTCAAGTAAGATGTGAGCTTTATTTAATTTACACTTATCTAATTAAGCCTTCAATAGAAGGACTTAATTTTTAAAGTAATCAAAAATCGGAGTAATTTTTGAGAAGCGACATTTATGAATGAAAAATTTTGCAACTATAAATAAGTTGTTAATCCCAAATTCTATTTTCTTATTTTCTGTTTGTAGGCCAAATCTAATTACTTGAAAGGTTAGAGAAGAGCAGTCAATATTTTTAGAGGTTAACCAGCACTGAAAATCATTCCAGAAGAATCTGGAACTGTCACATGAATAAAAAAGATGCTCTGTAGTCTCAATATCAGTGTTGCAAAAAGTGCATGTGTTCGTATCTATATTGAATTTCTCATGAAGATGGTCCATGGACGGGTATATGGCATTTAAAATTTTAAAGTGATTTTCTTTTGCTTTTGGTGGATATGGAAAAGAACGATATTTAATCAAGAACCTAAAATTATAATCTTTAAACAAATATTTTCTTTTTAATTGAGAAGGAAAAAGTTGTTTGGTTGTCCTTAAAAATGTATTATTGCATGACTTTCTTTTAAATTGACGATCATCAATAATTAAGGACGGTTTACGAATTATAGAGGAAGAACAGGTTAAACTGGGTTTAGCCATCTGAATCATTGCAGGGGGAATGGCTTTCACAACTTTAGTGAATTTACTTTGAGTACATGATACGCCATAATTATCTATGAATTTATTATACCATAATGCGTTGCCATCATTGTCTAACAGGTGTAAAACTGCCCAAATTCCATGATCCATCCAATCCTTATAAAAAATGGATTATCTTTTTATCAATATACATCTGTTGTTCCAAATTGAATTTGTATGTGAAGAAAAATTATGCTTGTAAATCATTTTCCAGTACTGAAGAACCTGTTTATGAAAATTAGATAATTTAATGGGTAATTTGGAAATTTCAAAGTCACACTTTAAGAGAAATTCAATGCCACCAAGCTTCTCGAAAATTATTTTAGGTAAATAATACCAAATACTGTGTGAGTTACTTATGAAAGACTGCAACCATTTGAGTTTGATGGAACCATCCATTGCTTCAAAATCAATCACATTCAAACCTCCTTCTTCAAATGATTTCACTACATCATTCTTCCTAATATAATGTTGCTTGTTTCTCCAAATGTAATTAAAGTTAATTTGATTTATATTATTGATTAGTCTATTGGAACATATAAGCATTGTGATGGATAAATCAGTCGAGAGATACCTTCTGTTTTGGTAAGTAAGACACGTCCAAAGATGGAGAGGTCTCTTTGTAAGCAGCTGATTGGGATCATTTTAGATTTCTGGGTAATATGCTCCAAATTTAGATTTTCTCTACTATTTGTATTCTTTGAGATTATAATACCCAAGTATTTAATTTCAAATTTAATAGCTATGTTAAGAGAGATACTGGGTTCACAATCATGAATATTTAGTAATTCACCTTTTCTGATATTCAGGTACAAACCAGGGGCCTTTGAAAATAGTGAAATTTCATTTAGTGCGAGGGGAACCTGTGACGTGTTCTTTAAAAATAGTGTAGTATCATCTGCTAATTGACTTATGATCAATGGGGCTCCCATCAAGTTCAGTGGTTGAATAATTGGATTGTGTTTCATGAAAATTGTCAGACTGGTCGGCTGGATACGGGAGTTAAGCTTGTAGAGAGCGTGGTTTCACAGACGCGGAAGTGATAGCGTCAGTGAAACGCCGGCTCACGATTTAATCTAGGAATCCCAGAGCGTTCGAGCGTCAATGAAGTGAAACGGAAATGCTGGGTTTTCCAGAAGTAAGAACACTTACTGTGAGCAGATAGTTCGTAAGATGGATCGGTTGATTGGAAACTCTGATCATGGATCTGAAGAAACGATGACTGAGTGGTGAGCTGGGGAGGCGACTTCCATATATAGTCGCGGTTAGTGATGTAGGTGTGACGTGGAGGGAATCCCCGCAAGGGGCATGCTGGGAGTTGTGGTCCATGGTGGAAATGGGCTAGCTGGGAGAGGCTGGTTTGGGGACTTGGGTTCTGACAGGACCCCCCCCACCCCCACCCCCCCCCCC
>SSNQ01033940.1:73113-85822 GCA_006942095.1 Nothobranchius kuhntae
CCCCCCCCCCCTGTCCTGGGACGGCTCCTGAAGTCCCATGGCGGCCTTGGCTGTCCCAGAAGTCAGAGATAAGGGTATGGTCCAGGATGGAGCGGGCCGGTTCTCAGGAGCGTTCCTCGGGGCAGTAGTCCGCCCAGTCCACGAGGTATTGCCATCCCCGACCTCTGCGATGGGCGTCCAGGACGCATTGGACGGTGTAGATGGGCTCACCATCGAAGAAGCGGGCAGGCGGAGGCGCCGGAGCCGGAGGCGGAAGCAGGGAGGATTCCACATAGGGCTTGAGCAGGGAGGTGTGGAAGGTGGGATGAATGCGGAGACTCGCCGGCAACCGCAGCCAGTACGAGACGGGGTTGATGACCTTATGTATAGTGTAAGGCCCGAGGAACCAGGGAGTGAGCTTCTTGGATCCGGCACAGAAGCGGAGGTCCGCGGTGGACACCCAGACCTTATCCCCAGGGACATAGGAGGGACCAGGACGGTGTCGGCGGAGATGTTGGCGAGCGTAACTGGCCTTAGCTCGGGTGATGGAAGCTCGTGCTTTGATCCAGGCATTCTTGCAGCGCCTCACTAGGGATTGCGCGGCAGGTACAGCAACTTCGGGCTCCTGGTGGGCGAAGACTGGGGGCTGGTAGCCATAGCAGACCTCGAAAGGGAACATATGAGTGGATGAGGAGGTGTGAAGATTGTGGGACAACTCTGCCCAGAGGAGGTATTTAGGCTATAGCGAGGGTTGGGCCGAGACAAAGCACCGGAGGTACCGACCCAGCTGTTGGTTAACCCGCTCCGTCTGACCATTGGTCTGCGGGTGATAGCCTGAGGATAGGCTGACCGATGCTCCCATAGGTGGCAAAAAGCTTTCCAGAATCGGGCCGTAAACTGGGGACCCCGGTCGGAGATCACATCGACAGGGAAGCCGTGGAGGCGCACCACGTTCTCCAGGAACAGTTCCGCCATGCGTCGGGCCGAAGGGAGACCCGGAAGAGCGATGAAGTGGACAGCTTTAAAAAACCGGTCCGTGACGACAGTGTTGAGGTTGTTGACCGGGGGGAGTCCTGTGACGAAATCCAGGCCCATGCGGGACCAGGGACGGCTGGGCACCGGAAGAGGTCTGAGGTAACCAACAGGGGCCTGGCTGGGTGTCTTGGAGCAGGCGCAGATGTCACAGACGCTAGTGTATTCCTTAACATCCCTTGCCATGCATGGCCACCCGAGTGCTCGTTGGAGCAACTTCAGAGTTCGAGAGAACCCCGCGTGGCCAGACAGGCGTGACGAGTGGGCCCAGGAGAGCGCCTCACTGCGACAGGATGTAGGGACATAGAGACAACCCGCCAGGATGTCATCCAGGTAGGCAAACACCCACCGGCCCAGCATATCGCGGAGGACATCATTAATGAGGCGTTGAAATACGGCGGGGCTATTGCACAACCCGAAGTGCATGACCTGGTACTCCCAATGACCGGTGGGTGTGATGAATGCGGTCTTCCACTCATCCCCAGCTTTGATGCAGACCAGATTGTAGGCACTCCGGAGGTCCAGTTTTGTGAAGATACGTGCCTGGGAGATGGAGTCCAGAGCAGTCGTGAGGAGTGGCAGGGGATGGCGGTCCCTGATAGTGATCTTCTTTAGACCCCAGTAATCAATACAGGGACGAAGGTCACCTTCCTTTTTCTTCACAAAGAAGAAGCCTGCAGCACCCGGGGAAGAGGAGGGTCAGATGAAACCCTGCTGGAGGGCCTGGTTGAGAGAGAGAGAAAAGGCGCCCACGGGGAGGACTGGTTCCTGGTTGCAGCTTGATCTCCATGTCATATGGGCGGTGTGGCAGCAGTGTGGTGGCACGTCGCTTATCGAAGACTGTGGCAAGGTCCTGATAGGGTAGTGGCAGATTGGGCGGTAGAGGTCCAAGACCACCAGCCGGGCGGTCTGCCATGGGTGGAGGAGGAGAGAGGTGGGCCTGGCACTGGGTCCCCCAGCCTAAAAGGCGGTTCTGGGACCAGGAAATCTGGGGGTCGTGGAGACAGAGCCAGGGGAACCCCAGGATTAGAGGAGAGGAGGGAGCGGAGATGATGAGAAAATGGAGGGTTTCCCGGTGGCCGTGGAGGACCATCTGGAATAACTGGGTTCAGTCTTGGACAGGATAGAGCAGGAGAGGTCTGCCGTCCACCGAGGTCACCAGAACAACCCGTTCCAGGGGAGTCAGGGGGATCCGTAGGCGTTTAGCCAGATCCACGTCCATGAAGTTGTCGGCGGCCCCTGAGTCCACCAGAGCATGCACCTGATGTGAGGTCTCATCATGAAAGAGGGTGACAGGAAGGAGGAGTCAGTGGGAAGAGACAGGGGCAGAGGGTGACCCGGGCTGAGCTACCCCGATACTCAGTGTGTTCCTTTGTTTCCCAGCCGTAATGGGCAGTTCAGGCGCCGGTGGTCGGGAGAGCCACAATAGGCACAGAGACCCTTGCGCCACCGTCGCTGTCTCTCCTCCGGGGGAAGGTGGCCTAGCTGCATAGGCTCCTCAGTTGAAGTGGGTCAGGGGGCTGGCGTTGGTGAATGAGGAAGAGGTCCAGGAGCTCTGAGTGGGCGAGTGGAGGACCTGGGTCGAACCAGAACCCGCTGGTAGATGTGCAGCGCCAGGTTGGCAACTTCATCCAGGGTCTGGGGCAGTTCTTTCCCGCCATCTCGTCTCGGATGTAGGGCGCCAACCCCTCCAAGAAGACAGCCCGAAGGGCAGAGTCATCCCATTGTAATTTGGCCATGATGGTGCGAAACTCTGATGCACAGGTGCACACCGAGCATTCCCGTTGGCGGAGCTTAAGGAGACGTGCTTAAGCCCCCACTTCGCTACAGGGTGGAACGAAGGTCTTCCTGAGGGCGGCCACAAAAGCAGCATAGTCATTGCAGGCAGGGGATTTAGAATTATAGAGAGCAGCGGCCCACTCCTGAGCGCGTCCAGAAAGCAGGGAGGTGAGATGCGCAACCCGAGAGCGGGCAGTGGGGAAGCGTCCTGGTTGGCACTCGAATTGCATGTCGAGGGAGGTGAGCAGACCATCTGGGCTCCCAACCTCTCCATTCCACCTCTCCGGTAGGCTGAACTGCGGCTCCTCCTTAGGTGGAGCGAGGGCTTGCTGCTGAAGAGCATTGAGGGATGTGGATAATTGAAGGGTGAGGTCAGTCAGAGTTTTCACCTTGGTGTTGAGCCGGTCGACCAAGGCATGGAGCTGAACAATCTCATTCTTCATTCGCTCAAACTCCGCTGGGTTAATGTCAGACTGGTCGGCTGGATACGGCAGTTGAGCTTGTAGAGAGCGTGGTTTCACAGACGCAGAAGTGATAGCGTCGGTGAAACGCCGGCTCACGATTTAATCCAGGAATCCCAGAGCGTTCGAGCGTCAATGAAGTGACACGGAAATGCTGGGTTTTTCAGAAGTAAGTCAGAACACTTACTGTGAGCAGATAGTTCGTAAAATGGATCGGTTGATTGGAAACTCTGATCATGGATCTGAAGAAACGATGACTGAGTGGTGAGCTGGGGAGGCGACTTCCGTATATAGTCGCAGTTAGTGACGTAGGTGTGACGTGGAGGGAATCCCTGCGAGGGGCATGCTGGGAGTTGTGGTCCATGGTGGAGATGGGCTAGCTGGGAGAGGCTGGTTTGGGGACTTGGGTTCTGACAAAAATAGCTAAAAGTTCCGTTACAATAATGAAAAGTAACAGAGAAGCTGGACACCCCTGACGGATTCCTCGACTCACGTTAAATCGTTTAGACGTTCCAAAAGGTAAAGAAATAGAACTATTGATATTGGAGTATAACAAAGAAATTAAATCTATAAATTTTTTACCAAAACCAAAATACTGTAAAGCTTTTAAAATAAAAGGATGTTCGACCGTATCAAATGCTTTATAAAAGTCTAAAAAAAGAATCACACCATCATCTTCAACTAAGTGATTATAATCCAGTAGATCTAAAACCAATCTAATATTATTGTGGATAGAACAATTCTTAAGGAACCCAGATTGTGTTTCACTAATAATCTGATCTAAGCCGTCCTTTAATCTGTTTGCAATAACATGAGCAAGAATTTTATTATCTGTATTCAATAGAGTAATTGGTCGTAGATTATCGATTAATCTTTTATCTTTACCAGGTTTGGGAATAAGGGAAATAAGACCCTGTTTCATTGTCATTGCTAATGTTTCATTACTAATGATTTCCCTAATAGTGTTGAAGAAAAATTCTTTTATTTCTTTCCTGAAGTATTTATAAAAGATGGCAGTCAAACCATCCTGACCAGGAGCTTGGTCCATTTTCAGTTTGTTTAAGGCTTGATCTAAATCATCCAGTGATATGTCAGAATCACAAATTTCTCTGAATACAGAATCGATTTTTGGAATATAAGGTTCAATCTGATCAAAAAAGGTAATTGAATCAGTAATTAAATATTTAGATGAGTATAAATTTGAATAAAACTTATGTATTTCTTCTGCTATAGTCTTGTGATTTGTGCATTCTTCCCCATTTATAAGTAATGTATTAATACATTTCTTCTCTCGCCTCCGTTTCTCCAGATTGTAGAAATATGAAGTACTTTTTTCACCTTCTATCCATTTTGCACGAGCTCTAATTTATGCTCCATGAGCCTTTTTCTTGTATAAATCATCTAATTGAGCTTGTAAAGACAAAAGGGATTTCTTATCAGCCTTTGACTTAAACTGTCTATTACAATAGTTATTTAAATTGTAGTTTACTTTCAAACTCCTTTTGTTGTCTACTTTTCATTTTACTAAACGTAATTGAAAATTCTCTAACTTTAAATTAAAAAAATTCCCATCTGTGTGTGTAAGTACCAATTGTTTTTTATGCAGGAGTTCTTTAACCATCTTAACATACCCATCATCAATTAACAGATCTGCATTAAATTTCCAGTAATCCTTTTTAAACTGTGTTTTATTTTCATGATTAAGTTTAAGAGTAATAATACTGTGATCTGTCAACGGGGCTGCTGAGATGGAAACATGTGAAACATATCTAGTACAGACGAGCCCAACCACAGATCTAACCTGGACATATTATTACCATTTGGTTTAATCCAAGAGAATTGAGTAACTCCAGGGTTTTTCTCTCTCCATATGTCACTTAAATTGTTTGAAGCAATGAATTTTGTTAGAGTTGGATTTCACTGATTAATACTGTATCTAGGAGGGTTTCTATCCTGCCATTCATTTGGAACAAGATTAAAATCCCCGCCTTGTAACACATCGACTGTGTGGTATAAAAGTTTATACTCAGAAAGGACATCTGTTATTTTTTCCAGCATGAGTTTATTAGAGTTACAGAGGAGTACCCATAAACATTTACTAGAATCACAAATGAACCATCAATACGCAATACAACTGCCAGCCAGTGTCCTGAAATATCAGCCTAAAAAGTCACGACCTTCCCTGGACATCGGTAGAAACAGAGAGCTACTCCAGCAGAGTGGTTTGATCCGTGGCTGAAGAGGATTTCTTCACCCCACTGATTTGACCAGAAGAAGGTGTCAGCGTCACTTGAATGAGTTTCTTGCAGTAAGGCACAATTTGATTTTATCCCCTTGATAAACATAAACATTGCTTTTCTTTTAACATTATCCCTGAGACCTCTAATATTCAACGACACAAAGGATAAACACGTGCGTAGCATTAAAAATAAACAAAAATAGAGTTAAAAAATATTAAGAATATCAAACTTGGAAGATATACAAAAAAGAAAAATTTAGTTTACTTTCCTGTTTAGTGAAAGGTGAAAGAACAGTGGTGTCGGCACCTCCCATCCCATTCAAAACTGTCTAACGTCCCTCTTTAAGTAGAATTCAGAAAACAAGTAAAGGTGAACATCTTTCAGCCATCCGCCAGAACGCGACGGCCGTTGATATAACCGACAGCTCCCCTGTAGAAAGCCTTCTCCCCCGCATTTCTGGCTTGTAAAATTTTTGGCCAAACTTTCCCCTCCATACGATCCTCCTTCGTCAAGTCCTCGGCAAAACGGATTTTTTCACTCTCACAAATCTGAGCCTTTTTGGACTTCTTCCATATTCCATCTCGGTGTAGGTGCTGTGTGAATTGAATTATGACTTGGCGATTTCTGCCCTGATTTCTTCTTTTCTTCCAATCCGGTGCACAGTGTCGACGATGTACTCCAAATTATCCGGCCATTCTGGGGCAATCTTGGCGAGAATTTTGATCACCTCTTTTCTGATATCTTCGTCCATGCCTTCTTTCATTCCTTTGATCCTTAGATTCCACCTTCGTGAGTACCGGTCTCGTTCTCTTGCCTTTTCTTTCAGATCGTCAGCTTCTCTCCGTAAGGTTGAGGCTTCCTTCTCCAAGCCCGCAATTTTATGTTTACAATCACGGACTTCAGCTGTGTTGAACTCAATGGACTCAGCAAGACTGGCAATCAACGAGGCATTCTCAGATAACTTGTTAATGTCCGCCATTTTGTCATCTTGTTTATCAAATCGCACGTGGAGAGCTTGAATAGCTACCAGGAGGGACGGGGGGGTGGGTCAAGAGCAACGTCTTCCTGCGGTGTCCGCGAGGGCGCACGGGGTTGACGGTGTTTCTATGGTTCCTCCTACGTCCGTCACAGTGGTGGGTGGGGTTTGAGTGGGTGAGTTTGACCGACTTCCGAGGAGGGTTGTTAAGATGAACGGCTCTCTACAGGGACTCCGCTCTCATCATTCACTTTGAAAACCGTTCAAAAGATTCGATTCGTTCGTGAACGTCACATCACTGCTATTGGCTAGCTTATTTAGCAGCTAACCGTCTTCCCTCGCTGCAGGTGTTTACGTGTGAAGCCAGGTGTGATGAAAATGTTAACTTAGCGCTATAATAACCATTCTGTCCTGTTTTGCAACAAACCAGTTTCAGCTTCTTTTAAAGAAGCACACGAAAAAATGTTAAATATGAACTTGTAACGAGTCTTGTTGCACATATCACACTGTTAGACTGACTTACTTAATTATTAGGCTATCTTATGTCTTCAATATAACAGGTTAAGGCTGTTTTCAAGTTAGGAATAATCTCATCATCTGTTTAAATGTGTATCATTTACAGACATCCCAGATGTAAACCAGAACACCACCGTAGGCCATTCATCCCCTCTGCAGTAAGAGTATATAACTTCTCGGTTCAATCAATCAATCAATCAATCAAAGCTTTATTTATAAAGCGCCTTCCGCAACCCTGTCAGGAAGCCCAAAGCGCTGAACATTGTACAGTTGTATGTAAATATATCGAATAAATCAATAATAAAAGAAATTCAAATTACAAAATACAAATTACAAAATACAAAATGGTAATTACAAGATAGATGAAACATTCTGGTAAAGGACAAATGTGTGAAACACATTTGGATTGAGTGGATGGATTGAGTGTACCAATGAAAACTGTGGAATGGATTCAACATAAAAGAGGGCCAAAATCAAACATGTTCTGGAAACGCCAAGCGGAGGAGGTGTGTTTTTAGGTGATTCTTAAAGACTGGCAGAGAAGGGGACAGCCTAACTGAGGGTGGCAACTGGTTCCAGAGTGACGGTGCTAGGACTGAGAAAGCCCGGTCCCCACGGGTACGACACCTAGACCGAGGGACAGCGAGCAGGCCTTGGTCAGAGGAGCGCAGAGCGCGTGATGGGGAGTGTCTTTTCAGGAGTGTGGCTAGATAGGGGGGAGCACCACCCTGGAAGAAATGATAAACAAAGACGAGGATTTTGAATTGTGAGCGATAGCAAATCGGAAGCCAGTGCAGAGAGGCCAGAACCGGACTGATGTGGTCCCGTTTCCTGGTCCCAGTCAGGAACCTGGCAGCGCTGTTCTGCACAACCTGTAGGCGACGCAGTGTTGACTGACACAACCCTGCATAGAGAGAGTTGCAGTAGTCAAGCCGAGAAATTACAAAGGCATGCAGTACCCACTCCAGGTGGGCTCTTGACAGCATATGCTTGATTTTAGCAAGGCGTCTCAGGTGAAAGAAACTGGACCGGACCACAGAATTGATGTGAGCGTCAAATTTAAGTCCTACATCGAGTTTCACCCCCAAACTGGTAACAACTGGTTTTGAGTATGGAGAAAGAGGGCCAAGATCAGCATAACGATCCACATTCCTGCTGTTGGGGTGAAAAACAATGAGCTCTGTCTTTCCCTCATTCAGATGTAGATAGTTGGACATTAGCCAAGACTTCACCTCATTAACACAGGAGACAAAGGACTGAATAGAGTGACCTTTCTCCTGACACAATGGAGAGTAAATCTGGCAATCGTCAGCATACAGATGGAATGATAGGCCATGTTTACGAAAGATTGACCCCAGAGGTAGCAGATAAATGGCAAACAAAAGAGGACCAAGGATCGACCCCTGCGGGACCCCCCAGCGGAGCCCCTCCCAAGAAGAAAAAACATCACCCAGTTTAACACAGAATGTCCTGTTTTGGAGATACGATCTAAACCAATCCAGAGCTGACCCTTTGATCCCAACCCATCGTTCCAAGCGATCGAGTAGAATCGCGTGGTCAACTGTGTCGAAGGCTGCTGTTAGGTCTAACAACAGAAGCAGCACAGATGTACCCTGATCTAGTGACAGATAGATGTCATTTAGGACCCTCAGTAGAGCAGACTCTGTGCTATGGCCAGACCTGAACCCTGATTGGAAAACCTCAAACAGATCAGAGTCAGCTAAATGTGAGACCAGCTGCTGATAAACGACTTTCTCAAGCAGTTTAGATGTAAAGGGCAGGGTAGAGATAGGCCTGTAATTTTCTATCACAGAGACATCAGCACCAGGTTTCTTCAGGGTCGGCCGAATAACTGCTGCTTTCAAAGCAGCTGGGACCACACCTGTGCTGAGACTCCCATTGATAATCTGACCAAGTGAAGGGCCAAGGCACGGAAAGGCAGCCTTCCAGAGACGAGGCGGTAGAACATCAAGTGGAGAGCCAGATGGCTTCTGCCTTGCAACAAGCTCACTCAGCTCAGAGTATGAAACTGTATTGAGGGAGCTGAGGGTGGGCGGTGATGGATGAACTGGAACAGGGACAACAGAGTTACCAGAAATAGCTGCTCTAATGACCGATACTTTATCAACAAAGAATCTGTGAAAAGCTTCAGAGTTTCCAGCAGCTGTAGGAGACATGGAGCTAGGCTCCTGATACACCAGAACAGAGTTTAGCATTTTGTAGAGAATCTTAGGATTATTGGAGTTTGTCTCAATGATGTCTGCAAAGTAGGCCATTCTGGCGGCCCTCACTGCATCCTGATAAGCAACCAGAGATGCTCTGAACAACTCACGCGAGACCTGTAGGCCATCCTTTTTCCACTTTCTCTCCGAGGATCTACACGCCCGCCTGCAAGCCCGTGTGACATCAGAGAGCCATGGCTCCCTCCTAGGCCGAGACTTGCACAGTTTGAGAGGGGCAACCACGTCCAAGACCTGATTACAAAGTACATCAAAGTGTTGTGAATAGTGTTCAGTGTTAGATGGATCAGGGTTAAAGGTCTCTAACCTTACAGACATACAGTCCACAAACTTTGAAATTGTTTCTGCATCCAGGGCTCTGAACCTAGTAGCTGGAGCTTCACACACAGGGACAGGACATGGCAACGTAACATCACAGAGTATTGGAGAGTGGTCAGAGAACACAGGAGGCAAAGTCACAAGGTTCATGACGGGTAGACCAAAAGAGACAACCAGGTCCAGGGTGTGACCCCTGGCATGAGTTGGGGATGATACCCATTGAGTCAAATTGAATGAATCTAGCAAATTAAAAAAGCCTTTAGCAAGCACATTATCAGGACAGCAGATATGGATGTTAAAATCACCAAAAAATATGACATAATCATATTTTAGGATGCAGTCTGCCACAAGATCACAGAAATCATTAAGGAAGTTAGAGTCAGTCTTTGGAGGGCGATAAATCAGCACGACGAGCAGGCGGAGGGAGATGCACAGTTCAAATAAGCACAGTTCAAAGGAAGAAAATGACATGGTGGGTGTAAGCTGTTTACAAGGAAAGCTGGATTTAAAAACAACAACCAGCCCTCCACCTCTGCCCCGTGGTCTGGGGGTATTAAAACACGAGCAGCCAGGTGGTATGAGCTCGAGTAGGGAACTTGTGTCGCCAAACGGGATCCATGACTCACAGATGCAGAGAAAACCCAGGTCATGCTGAATAAAAAAGTCACGAAGAATAAAAGTTTTGTTCAGCACAGACCTGGCATTGACCAAACCAAACCGGGTCTGCAGCGAGGCTGCAGCACCGCGATCGCGCACGGACCCAGTCCCCTCTAACTCTGTGCCCGTAACCGAGTGCAGATTCTCCCAGCAAACCCCAGTCTGGCGAGATCTTCGAGCCGATCGGCCATGGCGCAGTGCCGGTTCACCCTCAGAGCCGGCCGAGTTCCCTGGGCAGGGCGCCGAGTAATCCAGGAGACATCTCGGAACCATCGGGTCAGAAGCTGGGCCGGATCGGGCCAGCCGCTTGTTCAGGGATCCAGGCCGACGTCTCACGCGCCGGCTACCTCTCTTTCCTCGTCTTCTCCGATGCTTCCTTCTCGAGCTGGGGCGGACAGAGGGCCGACACATCACGGCTTGGGTGGAGAGAGCACATGGGCAGTCCAACCAGCAGCATCGTCCGTGAGGTTCATGGCTCACACAGCCCAGTTCCCAGCGCGCGCTGCCGGCGACATCAACGGAAGGACGAAGCCTCAGCAGCACAGCTCGATCATATGTCAGCAGAGGATCCACACCATTCAAAAAAGGGATCAGCGACAAGAAAAGTGCATAAAAGCCAATAAAACGCCAATAAAATCCAATAAAAAGCAAGGTATCAGTGCGTAAAGAGGACGAGCAGCTCGCAGCGTGACCGTGCGCAAGCGCCATCTTACTCTCTATGGTCACTGGTTCAGCTGGTACTGGCATTATCCTGGTACTCAATAACATCAATGCAATGCTCAGTATGTGTTCATTTTTCTTCAAATTATTATCCAAAGTGTTGGTGCTGCTGTAACATGTGAATGTCCTCACTGTGGGATCAATAAAGTCTATTCTATCCTTTCTATTCTATTCTATTTCTTCACAATTTAATTCAAAACTGAATACGATTTAGACCTAGTTTAATCAGTTTTCATTATTCTAGATAAGAAACAGACCTGCATCACACAGCTGGGCAAAACAGACAGTTCTATCATACCAGGTAAGGCACATATGTTTATCCTATGTACTCCGCTCTAATTAGATAACCTCAATGCTTGAGAGTCAACAGGTTTAAAGTAAGTCTAACAGTATTGATAAAGAATATTTGACTTGACTTGATGAATGCAACAAGATTTATTATAAGTCCATATTTTAAGTTTTTTTTTAAACAGAAAAACCTACAGGTCCTCAAAAAATAAGCATATTGTGATAAAGTTCATTATTATCTGTAATGCACTGATAAACATTAAACTTTCATATATATTAGATTGATTACACACAACTGAAGTAGTTCAAGCCTTTTATTGTTTCTAATATTGATGATTGTGGCGTACAGCTCATGAAAACCCAAAATTCCTATCTCAAAAAATTAGCATATTTCATCCGACCAATAAAAGAAAAGTGTTTTAATACAAAAAAAGTCAACCTTCAAATAATTATGTTCAGTTATGCACTCAATACTTGGTCTGGAATCCTTTTGCAGAAATGACTGCTTCAGTGCGGCGTGGCATGGAGGCAATCAGCCTGTGGCACTGCTGAGGTGTTATGGAGGCCCAGGATGCTTCGATAGCGGCCTTAAGCTCATCCAGAGTGTTGGGTCTTGTGTCTCTCAACTTTCTCTTCACAATATCCCACAGATTCTCTACAGGGTTCAGGTCAGGAGAGTTGGCAGGCCAATTGAGCACAGTAATACCATGGTCAGTAAACCATTTACCAGTGGTTTTGGCACTGTGAGCAGGTGCCGGGTCGTGCTGAAAAATGAAATCTTCATCTCTAAAGAGCTTTTCAGCAGATGGAAACATCTCCTGATAGCTAGCTGCATTGACCCTGCCCTTGATAAAACACAGTGGACCAACACCAGCAGCTGACATGGCACCCCAGACCATCACTGACTGTGGGAACTTGACACTGGACTACAGGCATTCTCTGCCCAGTCTTCCTCCAGACTCTGGCACCTTGATTTCTGAATGACATGCAAAATTTGCCTTCATCCGACAAAAGTACTTTGGACCACTGAGCAACAGTCTATTGCTGCTTCTCTGTAGCCCAGGTCAGGCGCTTCTGCCGCTGTTTCTGGTTCAAAAGTGGCTTGACCTGGGGAATGCGGCACCTCTCGCCCATTTCCTGCACACACCTGTACATGGTGGCTCTGGATGTTCTACTCCAGACTCAGTCCACTGCTTCCGCAAGTCCCCCAAGGTCTGGAATTGGTCCTTCTCCACAATCTTCCTCAGGGTCCGGTCACCTCTTCTCGTTGTGCAGCGTTTTCTGCCACACTTTTTCCTTCCCACTGAGGTGCCTTGATACAGCACTCTGGGAACAGCCTATTCGTTCAGAAATGTCTTTCTGTGTCTTACCCTCTTGCTTGAGGGTGTCAACGATGGCCTTCTGGACAGCAGTCAGGTCGGCAGTCTTACCCATGATTGCGGTTTTGAGTAATGAACCAGGCTGGGAGTTTTTAAAAGCCTCAGGAATCTTTTGCAGGTGTTT
>SSNQ01033940.1:86468-97864 GCA_006942095.1 Nothobranchius kuhntae
ATCACTTAAAAAAGTGATTACATTACTGACATGCCAGGTCCAAAAATACATGTGGGACATGTGGTAAGTAGCAGTTACACTGGGCCACAGGACATTCTTTGGTGAAATGCAATGTGCCGATGTCTGATTTGTAGTCATACAATTACAAATCTTTACAAACTGATAAGTCTCAACGTACGTGAAAGACATGGTCAAAACACACATCGCTTGTCATTTAAATAGACGTACAACAAACAGTAGAGCTAAACTTTTTCATCAGCCACCATTTGTGCAAGTTCTCCCACTTAAACAATGAGAGGCCTGTAATTTTCATCAAACCTCAACCATGAGCGACTAGATGGGAAAAAATCTGGAAAATCACATTGTCTCATTTTTTAAAAATTTATTTGCAAATTATGGTGGAAAATAAGTATTTGGTCAATAACAAAAGTCCATCTCAATACTTTGTTATATACCCTGTGTTAGCAATGACAGAAGTCAACATTTTCTACAAGTCGTCACAATGTTTTCAGATACTGTTGCTGGGATTGGTGGTGGTCCCCTATTTAAAAGGGGGGATCGAAGGGTGTGTTCCAACTACAGGTGGATCACACTCCTGAGGCTCCCTGGTAAGGTCTATTCTGGGGTTCTGGAGAGGAGGGTTCGACTTCGTCAGACTGTCAAACCTTGGATTCAGGAGGAGCTATGTGGTTTTAGTGCTGGCCGTGGAACACTGGACCAGCTCTATACCCTTAGGGGGGTCCTGGAGGGTGGGTGGGTGTTCACCCAATCAACCTACATTTTTTAAAGATTTGGAGGTGTTCCTGTGGAAGGTACTCCGGGAGTATGGGGTACCAGGCCTTCTGATACGGGATATTAGTTCTCTATGTGACCAGTGTCACAGCTTAGTCTGCTTTGCCGGCAGTAAGTCAGGCTCGTTTGAGAGTTGGGACTTCTCCACCTCTGCCCTTTGTCACCAATTCTGTTCATACCTTTTATGGACAGGATTTCTAGGCACAGCCAAGGCGTCAAGGGCATCCATTTGGGTGGCCTAAGGATTGAGTCTCTGCTTTTGGCAAATGATGTGGTCCTGTTGGCTTCAACAGAACATGATCTCCGGCTTTCGCTGGAGTGGTTCGTAGCTAAAATGCTATAACTATAGTTATATGAATCAATTTCCCTCTGGGATTAATAAAGTATTTTTGAATTTGAATTGAATTGAATTATATAGCTATAACTAAAATTATATAACTATAGTTATAGCTTATTGTTGAGTTGCTTATTTGCACTCCAAATAAGTTTATGTATTTATATTTATGTTTTGTTCTCATTTGTCAAAGTTTCTTGCTCTATTGATTATTTGCTTTACCTGACGTGACAACCAATGAGATTGCTTTCAGCAGTGCATAAAAGACGTGACTGGAACAATAACTCCTCCTCTTGTGAATGACAGCTGACGCGTCCGTATGGTGTTTTCTCCTTCAACCCTGATGATGACAACCCGGGAATGTTGAGCTCTGCTAACACTTACAGCGTTTCTTTCAGACTTTGCAGATGTGGACCCAGCCTGCTGAGTGGATCAACCGGTCCTGGATCACAGGCTGAAGGTTTTGAGGACTTGTTACAAACGTCACAAGTGTATTTGCCTTCTTTGGTGAGATCCCCTCTCTGGACTGAGAGCCTGTCCTTCAGATTAAAGGACCTCAGACAAATGTGACATTGGTGTGGTTTCTCTTTCCTGTGAACCTGACGATGATGGTGCAGGTCAGACATATTAGTGAAGGTCTGGTTACAAACCTGACATCTAGCCACACGTTTCACTGTGTGTCTAGTCGTGTGTTTCTTGAGACGTAAAATCGAGACAAAATTTATTCCGCAGAAGGCACATCTGTAAATTTTCAGATGAGTTCTTAGATGTTCCTTTAGTTTTTCCACAGAATCAAACATCTCCTCACAGACTCCACAGAGATCCTGCTGCTGCTCCACGTGAATCCAGGAGTGTCGGATCAAGGCCGCCAGGTGCCTGAACGCGACTCCACACACTTTACAATCCCTCTCTGCTCCTTCGCCTTTCTTTACGTTCCTTTCAGGGCTCTTTCTTTTAGATATTCTGTGTGTCTGCTGTTCAGAGTCCAGGTTCCTGTCATCCTCCTCATTACTGGGGTCCATATTGTTCTCAGCTCCTGCTTCTGTCTGCAGCTCCGTTGGTTTTGACGCTGAGCTGCTGGACAAACCGTCTCCTCTACTATCAGCATTGTGAAGAGGGCTGCAAAGGAAAAAAATTACATTTGTGTTTAGGGCTGAACAATATATCGTAATCGTGATATCAGCATGCGCAATATGCATATCGCAAAGAACAGATAAATATCGCAATGAATGGTCAGCTCAAATGTTTGCTACACATAACGCATTCTGTCAATCAAACGGAAGCATGATGTTTTTTTAACTAATCAAATAAAGCTCTTCACCCATTTGGCCAATTGGGTGGGTTCTCATAGGTTAGATGTCCGCCCCCCGAGGAGGACGGCACCGAATTCTGATGGTTAGCAAACATCTGAATTAGCTTTGTTCTGCTCTTTCTGCTGATTCTGCTTTTCCCGGGACCCACTGATCGCCTTTTCTTGCTCATTTTCTTTTTCCCGTTCCCCACATCTGTTGCTTTTCTCATTTTTATCATTTATTTGTCATTTTTTTTATTTTCTTTGTTTTTGATTATTTTTGTTCCTGAGTTAAGTTTTTATTTATCGCAAGTAATATCGTCATCGCAATATTAATCACTGTCACCGCATATCGCAGGTTTTCCTAATATCGTGCAGCCCTATTTGTGTTTATTTTCTACATCAGCAAACAAACAAATATGGAAGCTAAATAGAAGTTAATCTCTTGAAAGGTCCCGTGCAAAAGTCTTAATCCAGTCCTCAGTCATCTTTGTCCACATGTCTAGACCATGGCGGGGGGTGTTAGTGCTAGGTCAGAAGCACCACCCGTATTTTCACCTGTGCAGCTTGAGCCAATCGCAGCACCGTGTGTTGTTGATTGACGCATCAAATAGCCAATGAAATACTGATCATGCTCATTTCCGTTGTGATGCTGATGCTCTCATCAGAAGACAGCCGCTGTTGTGGTTATTACACTACTATTGTGATGTTCATGGTGTTGACCTATGACCTAGAGCCAGTGAGTTCCTGCTACATGTGGTGTACCTTGTGTGGAGCCGAGTTTCTGTCTTCTTCTGGAGCAGTGGGTGGACAGGCGGAGGGCTGGTGACTCGAGGAAAACCATCTTCCATTTTCTCCTCTGATTTCTGGCCTCCCTGAAAGAGAGCATTCCCAAATGAACCTTTTATTCACACCGCCATACTTTTCAGTCATCACACAACAGATCAGTGACTCGATGTTCATTATACAGGAAACCTTTTACTGACTGAACTGTGTTGAAATGAAAAAAAAATTATAATTTTCTGATAAACTTAAACAGAGGGAAACAAATCATAAAGAAAACAAAAAGTAAACTAGCTCAGGCTAGACCCAGCTAGCAGCATCTTCATCACCTCTGCAGTTATTAAATCTTGTATTAAACCTTTCAGTCACCAACCTTCAGGCGAATATAGAGGTATGAATATCCGATGGATGTGATGGTGGAGTAGATCTCCTCTGGAGTCAGAAAGTTCACCCTCAGAGGCAGCAGCCTCTTGCGTTGATTAGCTGTGAAGAGGTCAAACTGTTCTCCGTTAGCCAGCTGAGGGAAGGAGGACCTCAGAAGGTCAAGGAATTCCGACTCCTGTAGACCACGAGGACACTTCAGGTACCGGGCTGGAGTTTTCTGATACACTTTAACAGAAAGAAACAAAAAGTGAACTAGAGAAATGATGATAAACCATTTCAAACATTCGATAAGATAAAAACCTAAAGTTTCCTGGGCTTTGAAGGATTTCTGTATAGAAGGTACAAATACATCCTAACCTGCCTGCTGAAGACGGCTTCCATGAAAACCTCTGTTGACAATAATAGATTACACGGTACTGCAGTGACGCTCTTCCTCAACAACACCACACCTTCATACACTAAAAACTTTTCATTTACACTGAAGTACAACAAATGTGTGATTCAGGGCGTAAGTCAAAGGAACAGGGGCGTGGCTATCAAATGGTTTCTTAAAAAATTCTGTGGACAAGTCAGGGGGTGCGGGTATGGATCCCATTTCTGCATTCCTGTGGCAACCTGCCCCCCAATTTTATTTGCATATTAAACACTTCCATCAACGACATTCCACGCAAACACGCACTTAGGGCCTTGGGAGTGAGCACATTCAACGACATTTGGCAAGGAGATCTTTCAGCCTCATCCCGAGTGCCGGTGCCCACTTCCAATTTTAAACTGCACTTAGACACAGAGGGCTGTGGGGGGAAGTGGGGTGGTGTGGTTGCATCAGCTGGCATAGGCCAGACGATGCCCGCACTGCCCGCTCACCACAGCCATGGAATACAACTCATCAGCACGCACCAACATATTGGAGCAGGAGGAGGGAGACTAGGGTCTTAGCACACCTCTGTTGTTGCTAGGCTTCCTGGGGCTGGAGGCTAGGAGGGAGATCCGGCCGTCTGGTTGGGGTCTGAGGTGGTGGGTTGCTGTGCTCAGCGTTGGGTGGGGGAGCCTGCTCATCAGCACCCCAGCAGAAAGGGTCAAACTCTGGGAACCGGTGATGGTTGTACCCAATGTGCAGCAGTACCGGGACCAGAGTGAATATGGTGTGTATGGGGAGCATGAGTGGGTGTTCTGCGTGCATTTTTGTAAGTCTTTGGTTGTATGTGTATGTGTGAGCATGAGGGAGGGAGTGTGTGACTGTGTTTGTGTATGACTGTATATGTCAGGTGGGGTCTTGACTCATCCCCTCTTGGGACTTCTTGTGCGGCTACACATCTTCGCCTCCCCCTGCCACAATAGGTGTGAGTGTGGTGCCTTGGTCTGCCTGAGTGTTCGCGGCTCCCGGGTCAGGGGGTTTAAGATTTTTTCCGTCTGCCTGATAGATCCCAGTGGCTGCCTGGTGGGATCTAAGTCCCTGGGCTCTGCTGGGTCCCCGATGGGGAAGGTTGCCCCTGGGTCCCGGGTCGCTGGGTCCCGGGCTCGGCCGGCATGGGGGTGGGAGGCTGCGGACGGGCCTGTGGGCTTGCCGCTGATATCTCCCAGGACTCTGCCGGCTGCTGGTTGTGGCCCCCCGGGGCAATCCTCTGAGTCTCCTGAGGGGGGGAGGGGTTAGGGGCTTCTCTGGGTACAGTGTCCTTGGGCTCTGGGGCAGCTCCTGGATCTCGGAGACTTGGAGCTCCCTCCATCTCCTACGCATCTTTGGGGGGCAGATCTGTGGCCCCTCACACTCTCTATTGGACGCTCCTATAGAGAAACCTTACATATACAAGCGCGTGTACACACACAGGTGCTCACATGGTGCTCTCAAAAGTATGGGTTTGGGCACGTTCAACACATGTCTTAAGGCTGTGGTTGGCACTAAATGCACTGTGATTTATTATCGTGATTGTTCAGTAAAACAATGTTGATTTTATATTTCCTCATCAGGTTGATGCAGTGATAGCCTGATCCTGCTGTATTGTTGTGTGTCCCTTTTCTGCAGGTCTAGAAGCAGACCCCTGTTCATCATTGATTGTTTATTTTTGCAATAGGCAAGTTAGGTACACATAACTTCAACAACTGAATTAGCTCCAGTATCAAGTGTTGATTTGTACAAACCAGATGTTTTAACCCACAGAAGCTGCAGTTCTGTTGTGTGTGAGCAGAGCGCACCGCAAGAGCGAGATTGTAGTGAATGCGTGCTTGGTCTGAGTCACAGGTCATGGGTCTTGCAACAGGACAATGACCTAAAACACACAGCTACACACACCCAAGAGTGGCCAAGAGAAAAAACTGGACTATTCTAAAATGGCCTTCTATGAGCCCTGACCTCAGTCCCGTTGATCATCTTTAGAAGGAGCTGAAACATGCTGGCTGGTAAAGGTTCTCCTCTCCTGAGCGGTAAGTCTGCTGTGAGTGTGTGCTTGCGTGCACGTGCGAGTGCGCACACATTCGTTAATAACTCGTTTTTAGACTTTCTATAGACGGTCTATCTCTGCGTAATTGCCGCTCTCTCGGTCCATCAGGTGACACCTCTATCAGAAGTGTTTTCCCAACAGGAAGTGTGGATGAAATATGTCTCCACCCATGCCTCGACTCACTCTTTTAGTCAGGAGTACCATGATTCATGTCCAGGCCTGTTCCATGAGTTTGAAGCATGGTGAAAAAGCAATGTCTGACTTGGTTAATGTCAGACTCAAGTTATTTCTGTGGGTTTCTCTTTCATTGCCTGGATTTAAAGTACAGGCTTTGTTACAGGTGAGCAACATTTTTCCAACAGTTCATCAGCTGCAGGGATAGTATTTGTAGTATAGTGTATGTGGTGTTTACACACACACACACACACGCACGCACGCACTCACGCACACACATGCAAGCAGTTTGGGGCATACCAAGGGTAGAGAGCACCTCGATGTTGGAGTCCTCCAGTAGCAGGATCCTGAAGTCTAGATGCTTCAGCTTCTTGATGTTCCGTCGTCTATATACCTTCTTCCTGACAGAGAGTCTAGAAGAACCAGCAACTTGTGATTACTCGTGATACATAACTGGTGGGCTGGTCATTGATGATGATTATCAAGATTAGTGGTGACCTCTGAACTTTAGTAAATCACACTTCCTGCCCAACGACGTTTCCATCTATATTCACCTGGATCTGAGACCCGTTCCATCGGTGGCCACTGGGTCAGAAGATGGAGGGTCAGTGGTTCTTTGAGGACCAGTAAATTCTTCTTTGTTGTGCCTTGTTTTATCTTTTCCAGCCTGTAAACAATGTTCTCACGTTAACTGTAAACTAGTTTGTTCACAGGCAGGAATTAAACAGTGTCAATAACAAACGTCCAAACTGGTTTTCATGAAAGCTTTTATCTCTTAATGTAGTAAAGAATCTCCTCAGAATCAAGTGGCACTTAGAAAAGACCCTAGACCTGACCCAGACTCTCTGATGACCCTAGACCTGACTCACTCCCCCTGATGACCCTAGACCTGACCCACTCTCTCTGATGATTCTAGACCTGACCCACTCTCTCTGATGACCCTAGACCTGACCCACTCTCTCTGATGACCCTAGACCTGACTCACTCCCCCTGATGACCCTAGACCTGACTCACTCCCCCTGATGACCCTAGACCTGACTCACGCCCCCTGATGACCCTAGACCTGACCCAGACTCTCCATGATGACCGTAGACCTGACCCAGACATCTCTGATGACCCTAGACCTGACTCACTCCCGCTGATGACCCTACACCTGACTCACTCCCCCTGATGATCCTAGACCTGACCCAGACTCTCAATGATGACCGTAGACCTGACCCAGACTCTCTCTGATGACCCTAGACCTGACCCACTCTCCCTGATGACCCTAGACCTGACTCACTCCCACTGATGACCCTAGACCTGACTCACTCCCACTGATGACCCTAGACCTGACCCAGACTCTCCATGATGACCCTAGACCTGACCCACTCTCTCTGATGATCCTAGACCTGACCCACGCTCTCTGATGACCCTAGACCTGACCCAGACTCTCCACGATGTCCCTAGACCGGACCCAGACTCTCTCTGATGACCCTAGACCTGACTCACTCCCCCTGATGACCCTAGACCTGACCAAGACTCTCCATGATGACCCTAGACCTGACCCAGACTCTCTCTGGTGACCCTAGACCTGACTCACTCCCCCTGATGACCCTAGACTTAACTCAGACTCTCTCTGATGACCTTAGACCTGACTCACTCCCCCTGATGACCCTAGACCTGACCCAGACTCTCCATGATGACCCTAGACCTGACCCAGTTTCTCTCTGATGACCCTAGACCTGACTCACTCCCCCTGATGAACCTAGACTTAACTCAGACTCTATCTGATGACCCTAGACCTGACTCACTCCCCCTGATGACCCTAGACCTGACTCACTCCCACTGATGACCCTAGACCTGACTCACTCCCCCTGATGACACTAGACCTGACACAGACTCTCCATGATGACCCTAGACCTGACCCAGACTCTCTGATGACCCTAGACCTGACTCACTCCTCCGATGACCCTAGACTTAACTCACTGTCCCCCTGATGACCCTAGACTTAACTCAGACTCTCTCTGATGACCCTAGACCTGACCCAGACTCTCCATGATGACCCTAGACATGACCCAGACTCTCTGATGACCCTAGACCTGACCCAGACTCTCCATGATGACCCTAGACCTGACCCAGACTCTCCATGATGACCCTAGACCTGACCCAGACTCTCTGATGACCCTAGACCTGACCCACTCTCCCCCTGATGACCCTAGACCTGACCCAGACTCTCCATGATGACCCTAGACCTGACTCACTCTCCCTCTGATGACCCTAGACCTGACTCAGACTCTCTCTGATGACCCTAGACCTGACCCAGACTCTCCATGATGACCCTAGAGCTGACCCAGACTCTCTGATGACCCTAGACCTGACCCAGACTCTCTCTGATGACCCTAGACCTGACCCAGACTCTCCATGATGACCCTAGACCTGACTCACTCCCTCTGATGACCCTAGACCTGACTCACTCTCCCCCTGATGACCCTAGACTTAACTCAGACTCTCTCTGATGACCCTAGACCTGACTCACTCCCCCTGATGACCCTAGACCTGACCAAACCTCTCTGATGACCCTAGACCTGTGTAGCGTCACGAATGTCCTGTTTTTGACCTAAAGGTCATAATCTGCTGCGTCTGCTCGAGCAGAGACATAAAGTCTCTGACAGCCTAATCTACATGAGATAGTGGCCAAGGTATTTCATGCACTCTGCTCATCTGAACTGCTTCACCTCTGTTACAGCTCAAGACGAAGACGACAAACTCTCTTTTGATATACACATAATCAAACAACGTTTGTTATTATCAATAATAATGTGAATCCAATGTTCAATCATTCTGTGAAATAACAATGTTATTACTTGATTTTATAATCCTGTGATCAGTAGTATTTCATAAGTAATTAAAATCCTGAACATTTGCACTAGACACTGATGACACGTAATGCTGAAGTCACACGACACATTTCCTTTTGTCTGATCCAATCAGAACATTCGTTTCTGGCTAGGCGTGGTTTTCTGTGGTGTTTGTATAAACCCTCTTTTGCATGTCAGATTCTGATTAGTCAGTAAACCAAAATATGACAATTATAAAAACTATCCCACGCCACCTTTTCTTTAGTTCAAAAGCGTTCTAGAGAAGTCTCGGACAGGCCATCCGTTCTTCCTCTTCAGCCATGAAGAACCTCGACAAGCTGGATAAAATCTGTTGCAAGTTACACCTGACCGCAACGGTTCCTTCAGAATAAAAGCTGAACCTCACGACCCCTTCAGGGTCTCGCTGACGCCAGTGATAACCTGTCGTGACCTGAAAGCATTCCAAGACTGGTTTGGTTGGCACCGCTGCGGTTTCTTTTGGCTTCGGTACCAAAGAGGGTCCAAGAGGACCTCGACATTCTGGATCTAAACGGAGGCTTCCCCTGGGTATGTAGACCGACAGATGGCATGTCATGTGCGTTATAAATCTCCTACTAAAGTTTAGAGCGAAACATTCACTCCCACTCAGAAATAAATGCTTCTCCGGATCCTAAGGTTCTGATGACCACATTGCACACACACACATCCTCTCATGTCTCACTCCATCCTAGTCCGTCAGTACACAGAGTGTTAAAGTAGTCTTGTTTAAATTGTGTAGAAATAAATTTCTTAACTATTATAAACCTGACTCTCTCTCTTTCCTTGGAGTTAATACAAAGTGTCACTTAATCCCTGCAATAAAAAGTTCTGATCTTCTGGTTAGAATATTCAAAGATCCATCAGATTGATATTTCATATTTCTATGGAATCTCACATTTTATGGTTCATAAGTAAGATGTAAACTACCCATCCTTTACACCTGACATGGTAAAGTGTGACTTGTGAACAGGTCTGTTTGCCCACATGCAGAAACATTTGACCGTGGAACAACTCAACGGGGGGCGCTACTACCTGTTGGGGGTAACTCTGTAACGCTCCCCCCCCATCCTCATGTAACCCTTTTCTAACTGAAAATGGCCGCTCTTGGCTGCCTGTCTCCTTCTTTGTTGTACATGTCATGTGTCATACGCTCCAGGACAATGACAAAGTTGATTCTGATTTTCTGGTGTGTGAATGAGAAATTAAGGATCAGTCCAACAACCTTCAGGCGAATGTAGAGGGTGGAGTATCCGGTGGATTCTACGGTGGAGTAGATCTCCTCTGGAGTCAGTGCTTTTACTCTCAGAGGAAGAAGCTTCCTGTTGCAATTGGTTTTGAAGATGTCAAAAGGTTCTCCGTTAGCCAGCTGAGGGAAGGAGGACCTCAGGTGGTCCAGGAAGTCAGACTCCTGTAGACCACAAGGACACTTCAGGTCCTGGACTGGAGTTGTCGTAAACACTAGGAGAAACATTTAGATGAAGATAAAGATCAAGTCCTAATCATCAGTATTTCATGATATTCACACATCTCTCCTCTGATTGGCTCACAGCAACACGACTATCACTGACTCTGTTTGCTCCTTAACCACATATAACAAGCCTGGAGGAGTTCTGCTGTGTGGTGGTACAGCTAATGCTAATGGTTAGCTTCTACTAGCTTAGACGTTCTCTGCTGTTTACTGGAGGCTAAACCAACAACAGCCTTCCCCGTCATGAGCCAAGATGGTGAGTCCATGAGTGATAATGTTCAGATTCACAAAGATCCGACTGGCTCATCAGGTAAAAATCAGTTTCTCTGTGAAACCGCTCATTGATGTCCTGACTAGAGCCCTGCACGGGCCTGAAATCTGAGCCCGTGTCCGGCCCGGCCCGAGGGGGTGGAGCCCCAGCCCGACCCGGTCCCAAAAGGTTTTCAGGATTCTCTGGCCCGGCCCGAGCCCGACTTTTTTTAACCAACTAAATGAAAACAAAGTGCGTCAATCCTGACCAATGTGTTAAAAGACGTGCAGGATCCGATCAATTTGTTTTTCCCTCATTTACCGTCACGAAGATGACGGCACACTGGCTCTGGTGGTAATCAAGTTAAATTATATCTCTTTCCAACAATTTTCACAAGAAAACAGAACAGTCAAAAGCAGGGCTTGTGTTGTGTTGACCGGATAGTTCCTGTATTTGACCGTTTATTTGGACGGAGAAAGAAAAGAATTACCCCGACGCATGCAGACGAACTGACATTTTATTCTACGCACATCGCAGATGTAGCTAAATCACTCAAGAAAAGATTCCCATCTGAACATCTGAGCTGGACACTGCTCAGCGCAGCTC
>SSNQ01033940.1:100542-111274 GCA_006942095.1 Nothobranchius kuhntae
TGACACATAATGCTGATGAACCTAATCGGTTGGGTAGACTACAGGCTTGTCTTGAGGACATAAAACATTGGATGACTAAAGTTTTGCTTTTAAATCAAGACAAGACGGAAGTTCTCATCTTTGGACCAGAAATCCAGAAAAGAAAATTGCTTAGCCAATCACCTGACTTGAATGGCATTACATTAATCTCCGAGAACAAAGTAAGGAACCTTGGTGTTATCTTTGACCAGGACATGTCATTCAAATCCCAGGTTTCACAAGTTTGTAGGATTTCCTTTTTCCACCTTCGGAATATTGCTAAGATTAGAAGCATCCTTTCCAGGAGTGATGCTGAAAAACTAGTTCATGCATTTATTACATCAAGACTGGATTACTGTAATTCATTACTCTCAGGAAGTCCACAGAATGTAGTTAAAAGTCTTCAGCTTGTCCAAAATGCTGCAGCTAGAGTTCCGATGAGAATTAAAAAGAGAGATCATATCTCTCCTGTCTTAGCTTCCCTACATTGGCTACCTGTTAAATTCAGAATAGATTTTAAGATCCTTCTTCTCACATACAAAGCTCTTAATAATCCAGCTCCATCATACATCAGTGATCTGATTGTTCCATACGTTCCTAACCGAGCACTTCGCTCTCAGACTGCAGGTTTACTGGTGGTTCCCAGAATATCTAAAATTAGGATGGGAGGCAGATCTTTTAGTTATCAGGCTTCTCTCCTGTGGAACCAGCTCCCAGCCTTAGTCCGTGAGGCAGACACTTTGTCTACATTTAAGAATAGGCTTAAAACATTTTTATTTGATAGGGCCTATGGTTAAAATCTGATGTTAGCCTAAATCTGGACAAGTGGGGGAGTACAGGGAGGTGGAGTGTACAGTCGGTAAAGACGGCTCTCCCTTGCCCTGACTCCAACATGCCTCCATCTAAATAGGATAGAATATCCAGAGTTATCTCTGTAGTTATGCTGCTATAGGCTTAGATTGCTGGAGGACACACTGATCACTTTCCACACTCTACTGCTTTCTTCTACAGTCTGCTCTTTAACTGTACTATTTTCTGCAATTTCAGCTGTTAACTTTATTTTCTCTCTAAGTGTTTTTCTCCCCAGAAGAAGCTACAATGATGTTCTGCTGAGCTGTGGTGGCCTCATGGAGGGGGCCAACGTCTAACACACTGCTGCTAACCACTTAAACATTCCCCCTCTCCTGATAATAACTTCCTTCAGAATAAAAGCTGAACCTCACGACCCCTTCAGGGTCTCGCTGACGCCAGTGACAACCTGTCGTGACCTGGAAACTTTCCAAGACTAGTTTGGTCGGCACCGCTGCTTTTCTACCGGCTTCGGTACCAAAGAGGGTCCAAGAGGACCTCGATATTCTGGATCTAATCGGAGGCTTCCCCTGGGGTACGTAGACCGACAGATGGCATGTCATGTGCGTTATAAATCTCCTACTAAAGTTTAGAGCGAAACATTCACTCCCACTCAGAACTAAATGCTTCTCCGGATCCTAAGGTTCTGATGACCACAATGCAACACACACACATCCTCTCATGTCTCACTCCATCCTAGTCCGTCAGTACACAGAGTGTTAAAGTTAGTCTTGTTTAAATTGTGTAGAAATAAATTTCATAACTATTATAAACCTGACTCTCTCTCTTTTCTCGGAGTTAATACAAAGCGTCACTTAATCCCTGCAATAAAAAGTCTTCTGGTTGAAATATTCAAAGATCCATCAGATTGATGTTTCATATTTCTATGGAATCTCACATTTTATGGTTCATAAGTAAGATGTAAACTACCCATCCTTTACACCTGACATGGTAAAGTGTGACTTGTGAACAGGTCTGTTTGCCCACATGCAGAAACATTTGACCGTGGAACAACTCAACGGGGGGCGCCACTACCTGTTGGGGGTAACTCTGTAACGCTCCCCCCATCCTCATGTAACCCTTTTCTAACTGAAAATGGCCGCTCTTGGCTGCCTGTCTCCTTCTTTGTTGTACATGTCGTGTGTCATACGCTCCAGGACAATGACAAAGTTGATTCTGATTTTCTGGTGTGTGAATGAGAAATTAAGGATCAGTCCAACAACCTTCAGGCGAATGTAGAGGGTGGAGTATCCGGTGGATTCTACGGTGGAGTAGATCTCCTCTGGAGTCAGAGCTTTAACTCTCAGAGGAAGAAGCTTCCTGTTGCGATTGGTTTTGAAGATGTCAAAAGGTTCTCCGTTAGCCAGCTGAGGGAAGGAGGACCTCAGGTGGTCCAGGAAGTTAGACTCCTGTAGACCACAAGGACACTTCAGGTCCTGGACTGGAGTTGTCGTAAACACTAGGAGAAACATTTAGATGAAGATAAAGATCAAGTCCTAATCATCAGTATCTCATGATATTCACACATCTCTCCTCTGATTGGCTCACAGCAACACGACTCTATCACTGACGGTTTGCTCCTTAACTCCACATATAACAAGCCTGGAGGAGTTCTGCTGTGTGGTGGTACAGCTAATGCTAATGGTTAGCTTCTACTAGCTTAGACGTTCTCCGCTGTTTCCTGGAGGCTAAACCAGAATTCACAAAGATCCGACTGGCTCATCAGGTAAAAATCAGTTTCTCTGTGAAACCGCTCATTGATGTCCTGACTAGAGCCCTGCACGGGCCTGAAATCTGAGCCCGTGTCCGGCCCGGCCAGAGGGGGTGGAGCCCCATCCCGACCCGGTCCGAAAAGGTTTTCAGGATTCTCTGGCCCGACCCGAGCCCGACTTTTTTTTAACCAACTAAATGAAAACAAAGTGCGTCAATCCTGACCAATGTGTTAAAAGACGTGCAGGATCCGATCAATTTGTTTTTCCCTCATTTACCGTCACGGAGATAACGGCGCACTGGCTCTGGTGTTAATCAAGTTAAATTATATCTCTTTCCAACAATTTTCACAAGAAAACAGAACAGTTAAAAGCAGGGCTTGTGTTGTGTTGACCGGATAGTTCCCGTATTTGACCGTTTATTTGGACGGAGAAAGAAAAGAATTACCCCGACGCATGCAGACGAACTGTCAGCGCGTACATAAGGTGCACAGTGAGCTGAAGATGTGGAGAGGTTCTTGAAGCGCGTCGCAGAACCAGAGCGCATGCGGGAAGATTCCTCCCACTGAAGCGAGTGTTTTCCAAACACGGTCTCTCAGAGAGACTTGTCACTTAGAAAATGTTCCTGATTATGAAACTTTGGCTGAATAGTGGTTGTTCCTGTCTCCAATGTGGCGACACATCCAGGAGCCGTCTGAGGAGAATCCCAGAATCTCACATCCTCTTCAGCTCAGAAAGCGCCGACATGATTACGCACAAGCGTGACCCGTCAACCCGGTCTCACAGTAAGACTGGGTTAGACCTGTTCAGGTTTACGCAGACAATCTTTACATAGAATTGACTTACAGATGTAAAATTAATGCAGTAAAATATAAAGCTTTTTATATAAGTCCAGAGAGCCTCGTCAGATGGATGGAAGAGCCGCGGGTTGCCGATCCCTGCTCTAGTTTAAGATATCATTATAATTCCAAATGTGCTGAAAAGATTAAAAGTGGGGCTTTCCGTGCACATACAATACATTACGGTAGCCACCGGGATTCCCTGTCTTGAGCGCAACGAATCACAACACCGATTCAGAGACGTGCTGAGTTTGTCATCCAAAATGCTCCGATTTATAAATTTTGAACGGCTGATCAGATTCAAATAATTCCAACGGTTCCTAAAAGTACATAAAAGCAGCTTTCCCTCGATCTATAGCATGAAGCAATCAGAATTAGAGAAAATATCGCTACGAGGGGAAATCCTGCTGCACAGCCTGATTGAAACGGAGCGCCACGGTGAAAGCGGATAACCTATAAAATGACATGTTGAGGACGCAAACTCAATACATCTCTTTTATTGTGAGGTAATCATTTCTCCGAGTTTTGCGGGTGCGAGCGGGAGTAGACATGCACGCTGTGGGTGCGGGCGGTAATGGTCAGAAATTCAGCGGGATGAAGAAAACAGTCCCACGCAGGGCTCTACTGCTGCGTTTAAGTGTTTCAATTTTTTTAATGAATTTGATTAAAAATAAAGACGCCCGGCCCGGCCCGTGTCCGAGGTAATTACACAGTTGTTGGCCCGAAGCATGGCTCTCGGGCCGACCCGTGGGCCAAGGGCTTCAGTGCAGGGCTCTAGTCCTGACTCATCAGGCGTGTTTAGTTGTGTTGTTGATCGACTTGAGAAATATGCGCGTCTGCAGACCTGAGAGGGACTAAAACATGTGTGATGAGTGGATCTTCTGGAACCAGGAGAGTTCAGAACGTACCGGTGTCAGAGAGAACCTCAGTCTCAGAGTCCTCCAGTAACCGGACCCTCAGAACTACGTGTTTCTGTAGAGCGCTGGTCCCAGGACCATCGGGTCTGTTACCCACAGAAGGATCTCTGGGAAGATCAACAGAACATCAGTCTATGTGGCTTTGATGGTATGTAAACAACAGCCTGTTACATCATTAACCACCAGCAGGACCTTAGTCTCCTCTGTCTGTGGGTCCCAGGGCAGCCGTGGCTACGGTGGAGCTCATGTCCACCAGCGTGTGAATGGGTGAAGGACAGCTTTGGAGTCCTCTGACTCAGGAAGGTGCTACACAAGTGTGGGTCCTTTTTATTTATCGTAACTAAAATTAAGACCAACCATCCCAGCAGGGGATTTGTGTACTTCCTGGTTCTGTTACCCTGATAGCATTGTTGTCCCTGGGTCTTTCAGGTCCTCCTGGAATGGTCCATGGTTTCCTGGAGGTGGTTTCCCCTCCTCCTCTTCCTCCTTGGTGGTCACAGGCGGCAGGTCCAGGCTCTCTGCTGCTTCCTCCTTATCTGGACACCAAACAGCCAGAGTTAGTCTCTGATCTCTGATGTGAACAAACATCTGAGTCCGTCTCCAGTTGTAGAAATGTTAGCTGTAGCTGCTGAACTGCTGACACATACCTGGCTGCTCCTCTTCCTCACCAGCAGCCACCACCTCATGGCTGCGCTGATCTGGGACCAGCTCTTTGTGTTTTCAGACACAATAAAACAACATGTCAGATGAAACGTTTACCTCCACGTGTCAGTAATAACCCTTCAGAAGTCTCTCAGCACCACCTCCAGCCTCCCACTGACCTTCTCTGAGGAGTTTGACCCGAGGCTGCAGGAGCTCCAGGTGCCTCCTCTGGCGGTCCACCTGCTGCCTGAAGCCCGAAACCTCCGCCTCGTAGTCGGTTACGATCCTCTCCACCACCGCGAAGATCTCCTGGGCGGCCGTGGTCAGCTTCTCGGTGATGATTCCTCTCACAATATCAGTTTTAGACCCGCTGAGCGGCTCCGAGCCGCCGCTGCTGCAGTAAAACATCACTTATCCTCCTGTTCAGCACTCTGGAGCAAAGAAACAACAACTTCTACACGCTGGTCGGAAGCGGAGCAACCCACTTCCGTGTTGTGGTGCAACCAGAAATGTCATCCCCAGTGCGAAGCTAAAGTTGTTTCCTATTTACATTCTCGTGCTAATCTTGTTCTGGCCAAATGCACACCGTGCTAAAAGCTGCCTTTTTTAACCTTCAAAAATCAATAAATTCACTATCTGTATTCGTGTTGTTTTACTACATAGACTGGGGCTTTAGGGGGTTTTGTAATAAGCAAATTAAAGCTGAAATTGCAAACTAGGAAAACAAATCAAATCAAATCAAAGATACTTTATTAATTCCAGAGGGAAACGAGCCTAAAACAATAATTTTATTCCTCTTAACGACTTTCTAACAGTTTGCTAGAAATATGTTGAGAATTAAATTTCTTTTATTTATTTTATTTATTTATTTATTTATTTTTGTTATCTCACACAGGGCTGCCAACTTTTGAACATTTGGAGTGAGACGGGGTCATGGGGTTGGGAGCGGAAAATTTGCCGACCGTTTGGGGAGGGTATTGTATATAATATTGAGACTTTTTGTGCTCTACATTATATTTATTTATTTCTACACTGTATGGAAGAGGATTACCGCTCATAATATCAGAGAAGTAGAAACAGCCGGCTGCTACCACCTCGACTTTTGAACAAACCACCAGAGTCCATAAAAGATGGTGCCATTTTTATTCACAGACACCAAGTGATGTTTGGACCTAGAATACGGTGGGGGTGGCGTGGTTGATGAATTAGTTGGCATCACCTCTTAACATATTTGAGAATGAAAAAGGAAATTTGAACCAATCCAATCTAATTAGACTATTTAAGTGTGTGTGTGTGTGTGTGTGTGTGTGTGTGTGTGTGTGTGTGTGTGTGTGTGTGTGTGTGTGTGTGTGTGTGTGTGTGTGTGTGTGTGTGTGTGTGTGTGTGTGTGTGTTACTTTTGGGGGAGCCGGCAAAGTCTGATTTAAACATCTCCATCAGCTCAAGTGTGGAGTCATGCATATACATTGATGGAGAGGTTTTCCCTTCAGACTTCTCATCACCTGAGGAGTGCTGCAAAGCAATTCCTCGCCAGGACAACAAAGGGCTGTTCCTTTGCACATCGAGAGGAGCCAGTTGAGGTTGCTCGGGCATCTGGTCAGGATGCCTCCCTGGTAAGGTTTTCCAGGCAAGTCCAACCAGGAGGAGGCCTAAAGGGAGACCCAGGACACGCTGAAGGGCTACGTCTCTCAGCTGGCCAGGGAACACCTTGGGATTCCCCTGGAGGACCTGGTCAAAGTGGCTGGGGAGAGGGAAGTCTGGGCCTCTCGACTTAGGCTGCTGTCCCTGCGACCTGACTCCGGAAGAGCGGAAGAAAATGGATGGATGGACAACAAAGGGCGTAGTGCTCTTCTGGAGTATCCTGCCAACCTTTACAGTCACATATCTGGACCAAGATCATGTATTTACTGCTGTGTTTACATTGTTTCTGTGGCAAGGTGGAGAAACGAGGGCCCGGGCGGGATTCGATCCCCAGACTCCCGGGTGAGAGTCAAATGCTCTAACCAGTCAGCCAAAGGGACATCCCCTTGGACAAGTAGCCAGGGTGCATGATCAATCGGGACATTGTGACAGGACACTCACACTGCCACATTTCAATGCAAAATCTATGAGAGAAAACCCTAAATAAGACCTAAAACTCTAACTGAAAACTTGGCTTATAGGGGCTTAACCACAAACAACCATCAACGGTAGATACTTGGATATCGTCAGCATAGTAGCATGGTAATATCAGTGATGAAATCACTAAAACCAATGTCTAGGCAACAAGATCATGAGGACCAGATGGGCTCAAACAAAGTGCTCAGGGGCTCTCAGCACTCCCCTGAGTCCCACACCAGTTTAGTCCTCTGAGCCTTGTGGACTCCTCTGCTGATCCCTGATTGGGGTCAGCTGTGCAAGCAGCAGCAAGAGGGAGGAGGGACAAGGCAGAGGGATGTTAGAGCATTGTCCATGGTGCAGGAAGAGCGCTGTCCAGGATGGTCAGGCTAGAACCGTATCTGCAGAAACATGTGTTAGATGTTTATGTTTATGTATTTAGCAGACGCTTTTGTCCAAAGCGAATTACAAGTAATAATCGGCATGTTACCCTTGAGGCTAACAACAACAATAACAACAACAGCTTGACATCAGTTATGGAGAGTAGGGAACAAGGAGTGGACAGTAGAGAGGGGGGACGGGTGCAGGGAGGGTGCTAGTTAAGAAGATGCTCTCTGAAGAGCAGGGTCTTCAGGAGTTTCTTGAAAATTGAAAAGGAAGCCCCTGTTCTGGTAGTGCTTGGAAGGTCATTCCACATTTGTAGAACGATGCATGAGAAGAGTCTGGATTGTCCTGAGCGTGGTGTAGGCACTGCATACCGTACCATACCATGCCATACCATATCATACCATACCATACCATACCATACCATACCATACCATACCATACCATACCATACAGTCCCATACCGTACCATACCATACCATATCATACAGTCCCGTACCATACCGTACCGTACCATACCATACCATACCATACCATACCATACCATACCATACCGTACCATACCATAACATACCATACCATACCATACCATACCATACCATACGGTCCCATACCATACCATACCATACCATACCATATCATACAGTCCCGTACCATACCATACCGTACCGTACTGTACCATACCACACCATACCACACCATACCACTTTTATTTATAAAGTGCTTTTAACATGGCATTACAGTCAACCAAAGAGCTGCACATAATAAAACAACACAAAGCATAAAAGAGTCACATTATAAGAAACAAAATAAAACCGTACAACAAAGTACAATCAAGCATAATATTTTATATTGTACTAAACTGTATTAAACTATTTTTGACCAAAGGTGGTTAGGCTGCTTCCATTGTGACCCGACTGGACTGTAGATAGGTGGAGAAAAATTGATTGCTGGATGACCAACTCAGTGGCGCCTTCTGTTACGACCCCTGGGTTTTACCATGGTTGGTCGTATTATTATAACTGTTTAGTCAGTGTTTTGCCCCCTGCTTTGGTAGTTTTCTGCCCATTGTTTTGTTTTCTTTTGGAGCGACAACACCGGACCCAGATACAAGATGGCTGCCTCCATGCTGTTGTCCAGTAACCATGGAAACCACAATGAGCACGGCAGCCTCATCACTAGTGGATCCCTCCACGGTTCTTCAGGTGGAAGCAATTGGACTAATCATTTTCTCTGGATCTGGAAAGGATAAAAGGCTGGAGGAACTTTCACTCTAAGAGTTACTTGTAACCAAGTAGACTCCTTTTGGGCTGGTTTCAGGGTTTTAAAAGTTTAAACATCTTGAAAGAAAATAATTCCTTAACTTTTAATAAGTCTCTCATTGGGTTTAGTAATTACTCATAGTAAAAGGACTACAGTGGCCACTGTTTGAGTTTGAGAGTCTTTTGTGGTTAAGTTGCTGAATTATTATATAGAAGGTGAAAGCTTCTTTAGGTTTTGGAAATAACCCTGAGTCTTTTAGTTAATCCATCCCTCATCTTTCTTTTGTACCATCCTGTTGGACACTTAGGTCTGATAGGTTTTCTTTTGTTGCTGCCAGTTAAAAGATCTGAGCCTTAGCCTCTTGCTTTAGCCTCTTGCTGTGTTAGTTGTATTGCTGTTAGGATTTCCAGCCCTTGGTTTTTGTGTTATCTTCTAATGTTTTAATAAATTTGTTCTTCTTTACACAAGTTCCTTCTTGTCTCCCTGGTTTCCCCTCCCTGAAGTAGGTAAACGTAACACCTTCAGAAAAGTTTCATGGGGTGGCCATGGGGACGGAGAAAATTTTGATCCTTGTGGTAACTCTGGGAATGTTTAGCCTGTAGTGATATAATAAATAATCCTTAATTCAATTTTGTAAAAAAAACATACATTTATGGTTTGTGTGAATATTAATATGATTTAACTCATTAACTGCCAGCCATTTCCTGATCAGTAAAGCCTTTCGTTACCAGTGTTTTTCAGGGTTTTTAGTTTTTTTAAGAGTCACAGAACATGTTTCCCTAATTGCTCTACGCGACAACTGGAAATCCTACCAAGAGGCAGTTAGATCTGCAAAATTTGCATATTATTCCAATCTAATTACTTAAAACTCAAACAATCCCAGAGTACTTTATACAGCAATTAACTCTGTTCTGAAATGAAATGATCATCATGTGGTGCAGGCTTCAGCTAAAATGTGTGATGAGTTCCATGACTTTTTTTATTGGGAAAGTTGCTGCGCTCCGGGCTACCATGTCTAGGGCACCGGTATGTGGCCGTTCTGTTACTGCCATCAGAGGTTTTGTAGAATTTCGACAAATTAGTCTAGATGATTTGATCAAGATTGCAGGGAAGGCTAAGCCGAGCGGCTCGCCGGATGAAGTGATGCCAACGCGCCTCTTTGAAGAAGTCTTTCCAGTAGTCGCCCCTTTAATATTGCACATAATTAACAATAGTCTCAGTTCTGGTATAGTCCCTGACAATTTCAAAAAGGTGGTTATTCAACCTTTGCTCAAAAAGCCTGGACTGGATGCTTCGCTGGCTTCAAACTACAGGCCCATTTCGATACTTCCATTCTTAAGTAAGGTACTAGAGAAATGTGTTTACCACCAGCTCTTGGTTTTTATGGATGAGAATGCCATTTTAGAGACTTTCCAGTCTGGCTTCAGAGCCAGGAGCGTGTCCAGGGAGTGGCCTGGGGTAGCACATGCCACCCTTGGAATCTGACTGGCCACCCCAAGTGCCACCACACAAATTTACCTTTGAATAGGCTTTTCATTGTCCACAAAAGGCTTGGGGGTAAAACAAAAAAAGCATAACCACTGGTGCCACCCATGCACAAAGCTGTGCCTCACCAGGGCCACCCCATTTTAAAAGATCTGGACACACCACTGTTCAGAGCTCTACACAGCATGGAGACTGCACTGGTTAGAGTGCTCAATGGCATTTATCTAGCGACTGATAGCAGTAATTCTGTGTTGTTACTTCTGCTGGACCTCACGGCTGCCTTTGACACGATAGATCATGAAGTGCTGCTTCACCGTCTACATCATTATGTCGGGATTTCAGGGTTAGCCCTGGAATGGTTTAGATCATACCTGACAAATAGAAAAATGTGTGTTAGGATGGGAAGTTATTCCTCAGAGTACTCTGATCTACCCTAGGGGGTACCACAGGGCTCGATATTGGGACCTCTGTTGTTTTCTGTTTACATTCTGCTCTTAGGTGACATCTGTCGTGAGCTTGGAGTCATTGTC
>SSNQ01033940.1:111293-124853 GCA_006942095.1 Nothobranchius kuhntae
AGCTGTACCTGCCTCTGAACACGTCAAGTGATCTCTCTATTTCTATTCTTACTAACTGTTTGAGGGAGATCCAGACCTGGATGAGTGAAAATTTTCTGAGCCTAAATGATCACAAAACAGAGGCTATATTTTTTGCTCCAAACATACATTGTGACTCTTCCCTAACTGACTGTGGGTCATTTAATGGCCAGCTGACTACATCAGTGACTAATCTTGGTGTTAAATTGGATAGCACCCTTAGTTTTGATACCCACATCAATGGAGTGATCTCCTCCTTTTTCCACATTCGCCAGTTGGCAAAGATCAAACCATTTTTGTCACGTCATGATCTTGAGACGGTAGTCCATGCTGTTATTACGGTGCGACTGGACTACTGTAACTCAGTTTTATTCGGTGTGAGCAAGGGCTCAATAGCCAGGTTGCAAATGGTGCAGAATGCTGCTGCCAGATTTTTAGAGGGCAGGCGCAAGTATGACCACATTACTGGCTGTGCTTCATTGGCTGCCCATTGATGTAAGGATTCGTTTTAAAATACTCTTACTGGTTTTTAAAACGTTAAATGGTTTGGCCCCTCCTTGCTTGGTGTCACTGCTTCAACCATACACCCCTGCACGGTCACTCCGCTCGGAGAACCTCATGCTCCTCTTGGTCCCAAGAACGCGCCTAAAGACACGTGGTGATCGGGCCTTTGCTGTGACAGGTCCTAAGCTTTGGAACGAGCTTCCTCTAAGCATAAGGGCCTCCACCTCTGTTGTGGTTTTTAAGGCAAGGCTAAAAACCTACTTTTATGATCTGTCTTTTAACCTTTCTAACTATCCTTTTTATTGTTTTACTTATAGCAATCTGTGTACTCACTGTATTTTTTATCTGTATCTTGTGATACAATATTTTTATTTTCTGGACTTAATGATTTATGTTTTTTACTTGACCAGTGTAGCGCCTTGGTGGCCTGTAAGGGGCGATTTACAAATAAAATCGAGTTGAGTTGAGAACTTAACGTGCTAGGATGATGTCAACGCCAAAACTACCAAAACAAAGAGTAGACTCACCTCTTACATCAGGAAGAATCCGCGTGTTGCGAGAGTTATCTGTTCTTTCACAAGCCATTGTTGAATTGTGATCGGCAGAAGCTTTTCTGGCTCGCGCCTCACTTATTTTTACAGCAGCATCCCAAAACGATTTCCTAGCACATGGATTTTCTGCTTCCTGATCACGTGACGTGTGATGTACGCAGATGAAGATTGGCTTTAGAGCTGGGAAGTTTGTTCTCGCGGTGCGGGGGCTCATCCCGACGCCCACACAGTAAAAAAATGCAAATGACGACTTTAGTGGTCCACGGCAGTTAATAAGTTAAGNATATCCCGCTGCATGTGTCCCCTGAGGACAAGCGTGAGCCCCCTCCTCCGTTCTCATTGTAGAAAAAATCTTATCAATCGCGTTGAATGACCAATTAATTAAGTTCATGCTGAAAAATAATAGGTGATTGCAGAGGAAATGCAGAGAAGCGCTCTGTAGGCAGACGGGACAAAAAGAGCCTTGGGAAAACACAGATAAGGGAGGAAAGGCAGAAGCGTCTGCTCCCTGTGAGCGCCGGAGAGCTTTCTGATCACGTGACGTGTGATGTATGCAGATGAAGATTGGCTTTAGAGCTGGGATGTTTGTTCTCATGGTGCGGGGGCTCATTCAGACGCCCACACAGTAAAAAAAATGCAAATGATGACTTTAGTGGTCCACGGCAGTTAATAAGTTAAATGGTAAATGGTAAATGGCCTGTATTTGATATAGCGCCTTCTAGAGTCCTGGAACCCCCCAAGGCGCTTTACAACACAATCAGTCATTCACCCATTCACACACACATTCACACACTGGTGGGGATGAGCTACGATGTAGCCACAGCTGCTCTGGGGCGCACTGACAGAGGCAAGGCTGCCGAGCACTGGCGCCACCGGTCCCTCCGACCACCACCAGCAGGCAACGTGGGTTAAGCGTCTTGCCCAAGGACACAACGACAGCGACAGACTGAGCGGGACTCGAACCTGCAACCTTCAGATTACAGGGCGAGCACTTAACACCTGTGCCACTATCGCCCTACAAGAAAAACACCGGTCTGTCTTGGGTATGGCTAGTGGGACGGCCAGCAATTTTCCAGGGGTAGCCATAGCCACCCCTTGGGGGCACGACTGAAATGAATTCTGAATTTACATAAATCTGTTGTTAGGCGGCATTTCGATGTCAACAGATGGGACTGGAGGTTCTGGGGCACAACGAAGGCGTGGAGAAAAAGTTTTATTGCCTTTGAACGGCCCTGAGCTGTTTTTTCTTTTTAAGTCACAAAGTTTGTGTAGAAAATGCTTTACGCCATATTCAGACCCCAACAGCGTTTTGAGTGAGGCATAATCAAGCTTTATATATGAGACCCCTGGTCTTTTTGCCTGGGATTCCATGACAACCTTGCATTGCCACTGCTGTCACTGCATCACCAATGGTTTTATCATATTGTAAACTGTTCTTTAACAAAATTGGAGCTCTAGAAAAACTGGTATTTTAAAAACATGCAGGTAGAGGTTGGAAAATCCTTCCAGAGAAACTGACAAGACGTACGGTATTTTCCAAATTGCAGACATGTTGCTTTCATTTTTCTTTCCAAGTTTTAGTTTAACTTGATCGCTGCCTTCAGGTCTTTCTGCACTCACCATTGTTCTATTTTCTGCGCTGAATCTGAAGCTCCAGTTTCGACGAAACCTGATCTGGTATGACCTACAAAAGAGAAAAGACATTTGAAACAAAATGATATTCAACACGTCAGGGAGCAGCCTTTTCTCATAAGGGAAAATACACAGTTAGCTTTGCTGCTGCCAGCAAAACATATAAAGTATAGTGTGTACAGCACCATTCAGTTTATTTCTATAGCGCCAAGTCACGACCAGAGTCATCTCAAGGACCTTCACACAGTACACAACAGGTCAGTTCATTAAGGCAATCAGTAAAAGGTTTCCTATATAAGGAACCCAGCAGGTTGCACTGTGTTTTAGGGAGGTGGGACTTACTTCCCCGAGTGCCCCGATGACCACGGGCACCACTGATGTCGTCACTCTCTGTCAGGGGCGGACTGAGACAATAATTCAGGCTGGTACATTAATGACTAGCTGAAAATACAGACAACCATTTAGAGCTTTATGGAGCTCGTGCCAGACTGAATGAGTGGTGTTTGAGGACAGACGGACATTCTTTCAGAAATCTTGGAGATTTCGAATAATACCCGGAAAATTTACCGGTGCGCAAAAACAAATCTAAGATGGCGACCGCATTTCCTGCGCCTGAGCGGCCAATAGAAGGTACACCAATATAACTGAGTATTGTTGCTGACCATGTTCATCCCTTTATTACCACATGGACCCATCTTCTGATGGCTACTTCATACACCGTGTCACAAATCTCAGTTTCTAGCACAAAAAGTACATTTGGATGTTTTCTTTTCCTTCTTCACCATAACTTCGTTTGGGGAAAAGTGTTGTAAATGTATTTGAGCTTTCAGTAAGCAGGGATTTAAAAATCCTGAGTGCAACAAAACTTTCCACTGAAACCTCTTGCTGTTGTGTTGCTTTTGTTCTTTCTGGGAGTGCTGGGGTGTGGACAGCACAATATGTTCCTTATTTTAGGTACACTCCATATTCACTGTTGTCCCCTTTTCTATTCTCATGCCAAAGTCTCTGAGTTGACAAATGCTATAAGGTGACGTGGGAGAAGTTCCAGTTTCAGCTAGATTTATTCTTTCTTTGAAGCGTCAAAGCTGAGATTTCACATCAACATTAAAGGTCTAGGGAGTGGCATCTCCTGTGTTTTACCTAGACTGGTATGTACAGTATATATAAATATCATGATGCTCAGTCCCAGAGACAGAGACTGCTCATGCCAACATGAAGGTTCTGGTACTTTTTGTTGCTGGAGTGCTGGGCTGCAGTCTGACTGGAGCTCTAACCATATCCAGATGTGAGTTGATTAAACAGCTGAAGGCAGTAGACAAGAGCCTGAAGACTGAGGACTTGGCCAAGAGTAAGTACTACTTGTCAACTGTACACATTTATAAAACAAGCACGTGTATGCTGTACATTTTAGGAGGTCCTCTGGTCTTACATCAGACGATAGAGGGCAAAAACATCAGGTTTCATTCAGAAACCCATCAGACATCTGACTAAAGAGCATCAGACAACAAGTTCTGAAGAAAAAGCGTGTCAGACAAGTCTGACACGCTTTTTCACGGGACCTTTTTTCTGTTGCTATTTTTTCGGCTGTCTGATGGGTTTTTAAATGAAACCTGATGCATTTTGTTTATGATTGGATGTCTGAAACCTGAAACCCTGTCTATAATGGAATAGTGGAGTTTAATAGAGCAATGGAATAGAAATATGTCCTGGTTAGACCAGCTACATGGACGAACATTAAAGCCGACTTTGTTTCACACTCCTAGCTCACAATAATAAAGTGTACCTGAGTACTGGAGAGGATTCTGTTCATGCTTATTGGTATTCTCTGGGTTTTAAAGCTTTATGGGCATTTGATACTCTGAGCCTCAGAGCCGCAGAAACATTGCAAGGTCAGAACATTTTTGTAAATCAAAAATAGAATTAGATAAAGATGTGATCTTTTTTATCTTTCAGTTGTCTGTGATGTCATGCACGGATCCAATTTTAGCACCAGCGTTGTGACTAAGCAGACCATCAAAGAAGGCGATAAAGACCATAAGCGAAGAAGTATAGGCTCTCATTTTGGGTCAAGTGGAAATGATGATCATAAGAACATAACCCATCCAGTCGAGAACAACCGTGGAAATTCATCAGTAGGGCATCGTGATGGTGACCACGCGCGTCATCACCGTGATGCTGCCAAGGTCCAGGATGGTACCAAGAATGTAACCCATCCAGTCGAGAACGACCATGGAAATTCATCAGTAGGGCATCATGATGGTGACCACACACTTCATCACCGTGATGCTGCCAAGGTCCAGGATGGCACCAAGAATGTAAGCCATCCAGTCGAGAACGACCATGGAAATTCATCAGTAGAGCATCATGATGGTGACCACGCGCGTCATCGCCGTGATGCTGCCAAGGTCCAGGATGGCAAGGAGGGTACCAAGAACGTCACTCTTTACGGCATCTTTCAGCTCCCTGACTGCGTCTGCAGCAGCAGTGTGAATGCATCAAAAGGCATCTGTGGTGTGAGCTGCAGCAGTGAGTTCACTTATATTGTTTTAGTTGTTTAATCATTAAAAGGTTTTTGAATGAACCCATTTTGTAGCAGGAAATGGTTTTATCTATTTTTCTCCTCCATCGTTCCCGAGTTAAGCTGCCTTGTGTCTGCCGTGGTTCACTAGCAGCCTCAGCTTGTGCTCTTTGATTTTCCACCAGGTTTGGTTGATGACAGCATCGAGGATGACATCAAATGTCTGCTGCTGCTGACCGGTAAATTTGGGTACGTTAATGTTTAACTACATTTTTCAGGTTCTGAATTGTTGGGAAATTGTACGGTGGTAGACAAATACGTTCCTAGAGTCTGGTGAAAAAGACTTAACAAGATTTTAATAAAAAGCCTTTGCAAAGGTGAGAGGACAAGTCACTATTTAGTGCGCACAGCATCCCCCGGTCCCCTCCTCCTCTCCCTCCCTCTTGTCCGGAACTTTACCTCACCAGTCTGAAGCAGCCACCCTGTCCGTAACAAGTCCGGACCTGTTATTAGGGGCTTCGTCCGGATAAATTCCGGAACACGTTATCCGGACGTTTGTATTCAGACACAAAGGTCTTACGGACAGAGTCCGGAAAATTTCCGTTTTTCATGGCCTGTCTGAAGGGGGTTTATGAGTCAGACCCTAACAATCTGTGTTCATAAAGCGCTTTACAAAACCATCTGGGTGCTGGATACAGCACAACAGATAAAACATAATCATTTAATAGACCCTTATAGAAAAAGAACAAAACCATTAGAAGAAAGTGTTGGGTAATTAAATGTTGGGTAAGTTTTACTTCTCCATAACCCTGGAACCTGAAATGAATACACGGGACAAAAGGGAGACATTTTACACTGAATTAGCCAAATGAGGGGGAGACCACCAAATAACACATAACGCTCTCCAGAGCTAGATGCCAGGCGACTGCCCCTTCTTCAGAGTTTCCAGTGGCTTTAATCAGCAAATGATGGAGAAGGCGGGGCCTTCTCAAGTTACATACAGGTACACCCATCTCCTAGGGTTACCATGGTTACCACAGGCATTACAAATTTCACAGGAGCTCGTCAATCTCACAGAAAGAAAGATTCACAGACCAACCAACGTGAACGTTTAATAAAAATACCTAACAGAAAGGACAATGAAACATCCATGAGGTATTGCACTCACGTAGCAGTAGCCACCGAATAAAAATGTGTCTTTAGACGGCTCTTCAATGACTGTAATGTAGCTCGTCTGACAGCCAATGGTAGAGCATTCCAGAGCGGTGGAGCTAACACCCCTTACTTTACGCTTAGTGAGTGAGTCCCACTCAGCAGACCAACGTGGCCGTAATGTCTGTGACGTCGTGCTGCTAAGTAGGGAGGAGCACTGCCACGCAAAGCCTTGAAGATGGAAATCCAGATTTTGAAATGGGCCCAGGAACACCAACATTATCGCTTGTTTTGCTGCAACTTTGGAGCGCTTTGGCCGAGCGTCTCTGATGCGATATAATACGAGTCTATCGAGGGAACTTCCCTGATCAATAAGGGTCAAAATAATTCATAAATGCACGTCGGCATCATGAGGGGGAGCTTCACTCAGCGCTGACCACTGCATTCAGTTTTTAAACAGCCCACCCCTTCTGAAGAGCCCTGCTTTGGTGATTTGGATCAAAAATGTCAGAGAAAACCAGACCTGAAAAAATTAGAAATAACCGCAGAGAGCTTGATGCAGTACTGTCTGTTGTGCACTTGCTGGGTCTGGTTCTCGTACCTACTGACCTTTACAAAGTCACCTCATTCATGTGCTAAGAGATGATCCCAGAAACGTATTAAATGGGGGGTTTTTACTTTCTTTTGTCCCACAGTGTAAAAACACGTAAAATAACTAAAATGGGAAATTAGATAAATACCCATTGAAAATAAAACACAAATAGCAACAAATTATTTACTGGAATAAAAACCACAAACAGTCTCACAGAAATAGCTAAAAGTAGAGCAGCTCTTTGATCTCCAGTTTGGTGAAATCTGTCTTCTATCTCAAACCGAAGAGCGGTGTGTTTGTTTCCCAGAAAAACCTAGAGACCAGTCACACATCATGGATGTTGTGTTCAGGGCTGATAGAGTTCCCAAGCGTTGGTTCAGAGGGCAGAACCTGCTTTTCTATGTTTTCCCACATCCTTCCCTTTCATACTGAAGGACGTTTTAACAAACCAAACCAAGAAAGAAACCTGAAAGTTTGACTCTAATCTCCAAAAAGTTTAAGATTCAATTGTAAAATTACATAACAACGTAAACTCAACAAATTAATAAAGCATTCAGTAGAATGGTTCGTAAATAAGTAAATGAATTAATTGTTTTTATTTTCCCTTTTTTCCTCCTTTCTCTATCTTTTTCCTTTTTTCCCTTTTGGATGAATTGTTTTTAAACACATTTGAAATTTGCCCGCAGTGGGAAGAGCCGTGACAAGTACGAGAATAAAGAGGACAAGAACAAATCAGTGTAAGTAATTTAGTCTAATGTTTTGCTTTAAACGTTCAAATGTCGAAAAACTGCAATCATTGTTGAGATTAGAACAAACATTTAAATGTACGATAAAAATATCAAACCCTCCCTCCGTATGTTTGTGCTGTGCTAGTCTTTAATGGTCAACTTCACTCAAAAAACATTTTTTTTTCCCGATTATAATCCGTCACTCAGTTTTCCCATCCAGGCTGAACATGAAAATAGTCTCCTACACCTATCTCCTGCATTAGCTTCTGACAGAAAATAGACGGTGAAACTCAAGGATACGAAAATCCTGACAGATCTACATCACACCGTCACTAACATTCATGGAGTCACCCATCTTGGCTCACGACGGGGAAGGCTGTTTGTTTAGCATCCAGGAAGCAACCGAGAACGTCTCAGCTAGTAGAAACTAACTGTTAGCATTAGCAACTCCACCACACAGCAGAACTCCTCCAGACTTGTGTTATTTGTGGAGGTAAAACATCAACCTTGCAGAGCAAACAGACAGTCAGTGGAAGAGTCATCTTGATGTTAGCCAATCATGGGTGGGATATTCAAATATCAGGAAATAAGACTCCAGATCCTGTTGTCTGAAGCTACTTTCGTAACTGCATTTATGCCTAACCCAAACCCTTATCCTAACCACAACCATAACCAGTGTATTCCTAAACCTAACTAACAAAAACTCAATTCACATCTTGCCTGTAAACCTCATCCCTAAGCCTAAAACTGGGGTCCACCGTATTAGCACCGGGTTTTGGTCCTAATACAGTCCATCAATCTTCAGAAGATTGGTGAATATGCCATTTCTGGTCCTAAGTAGAATAGCTGTACAAGTACACACACACTGTCATGGTCTGCGTCTGCCCCCTCCTTCATGTGCCTCCTGGTGTCCTCCGTCCCTCTCTAGATTCCCTTTTGTGTCTCATAGCGCCTTCATGTGTCCTTTGTCTGCGTCTCATTTATGTGTTTTCTTTTTGTAGGCATTCGATCATCCCCATCCCCTCCAGTTGTAGCTCCAGCCTCTTTGTCCCCACCTCTGTGTCTGTTTGAGTGTGTGCGTGTCCATTTCCCAACTCAGTGTGTGTGTGTGAGTGTATGTGTGTGTCCATTCCCCAATTCAGTGTGTGTGAGTGTATTTGGGTGTGATTGTGTGTGTGTGAGTCCTTCCCTCAGTGTTTTAGTTCAGTTTTGTGTTTATCTGCCCTCCTTTGGTTCTGCTTCCCCAGTTAGATAATTGTTGTCACCTGTCTTCCCTCCAGCCCTCACTCCACACACCTGCTTCCTGTTTCCCTAATTGTTCCTCCCAGTCTATTTAAGCCCTGTCTTGTCTCTGTGTTGTGGTCGGTCCATTGTAGTTCTTGGTCAGCATCTTTTTGTCTCCAGTCTCCAGTCTCCAGTCTATAGTCTCAGTCTTTAGTTCTCTGCTCAGAAGGTGAGCTTTTGGATTTTTTGTCTTAGTTTAGTTATTTGGTTTTTGCCTTCGCCCCCTTGGATTTTTGGTTCTCCTCCTAAATAAAGGATTTTTACTTTATACCAACTCCTGCCTCTTGTCATCTGGGTAATCTGCACTTTGGGTCCTAAACATCCCCACAACGTGACACACACACACACACACATGCATACACACTTTTGTATGCCTCTGCTTGTGGTGTGATTCTGTTGCACTAGACGTGGTCTGGTACCTGTTAGTCTCAAGTTCAGGTGCATGATGGTGTCTGTTCTATTTGATCTACTTTGCAGGAGACACAAGTAACGGAAATAAATAGAATTTTAGCTTAAGCAACACAGGTTATAGCAGCAGAACACAAATGTTTATATAGTAGAGGAAAGAAACAGGGCACATTTGAAGCTTTAAATGAGTTGTTTTACATTTTTACATCAGTAGGCGCTAGGGTTAGGGGTGGGGTGGGGTCAGGGGAAAGTAGAAGGAAGGATAGGGTGAAAGACTAAGGACACGGGTCAGGGTACAGACCAACGTTCAGATTAGAATCCAGAGTGAGGCAAAACTAAATAATGAAAAGATAATTGTAAAGCCACGATATAACTAATTTAATATTAAACCGGAGGGAAATTTTGGACACATCGTCAGGTTAGAACAATAAGCTGAATTTTTTAACACTGAGGTACAACAAGTAACGTCCTCCCTGTCCTGTATTTGTTTGCAGGTGCCGTTTCATCCAGCAGGAGGTGTGTAAAAACGTGACAATCCTCGACTATCTTGGCAAGTGTTCCTGAATGCTCCGAAAACCCTTCATTTGTGGTTTTGACATGCACTAGTTACCCAGCCGTCTGTTACAGGGGATGGCTTTTACTGATTAAATAAATGTACTAAATAAAGATTTAAGCATCTTAAACCAGTTGTCGTAGTGATTGGGACTCTAACAGAACATGTGAACAGATCCTTGTGACGGAGTCTGCAGCTGCCAACATCACAGGAAGAGGTTGTAAGAGAGAGAAGTGACCGTTTATCGTGAGCTATTAAGGGTGGGAGGCTTTTAGAAATGGTTCTTAAGAGTTAGACTTGGGTGGGTGAATGACTGTTGTGTTGTAAAGCACCTTGGGGGGTTCTAGGACTCTTGAAGGAACTATATATATACAGCCTATTTAGCATTTTTCAGGCCATCTCAGCAGGTGAGAGGTGGGTTTAGGGTCTATTAATCTTTCTTGTTTATTGTTCAGATTATTACCTCATGAGATAATTTAATGTACATGCATCAGTTACTGGAGGCCATGGTCTAACCCCGGCTTTCCACAGGAGCCGTCAGCAGCACGTTACTGCAGCAGCACGTCATAGCTGCTGATAGGAACCGCTGTGGTCAACAGAACCTTTTCCACCGGAGCCGTCAGCAGCGCGAGTCGGCCGCGTCTCAGGAGAAGCATGTCGCGGCCTTTACGTGCCGGTTCTATTTTCTACGTGCGACGCCTCTGAAACGGGTCAAGTTCGACATTTTTGGGGAAGGAAAGACAGGAAATCGGACGCGGAAATGGAGAGAAGCTCCGGAGATTTTCAGAATAAAGAACGTACTGCTTTCCGGTTGCTTTACTTTTAAAAAACGTTACTAACTGTGCGTCCCCGTGAGAAGTTATCACCTAGCTAGCGGTCTCCTTTGTTTTTCAGGTCCGTATTGGCGATTATAAAAGGGACAGAACATAAAACACAAACCATGTTGTAGTTTTCTCCTGCTTGTTGTTGTGTTTACTGACGAAGTCACTCGTGTGACTTTGTGCTCGGTCGGTGACAGCTGCTCCCCTGCTGCTTCGCGTCTCGTGGGAAGGGCCAAGCAGCAGCTTACGCGAGCAAGACGTGCTGCTGCAGTAACGTGCTGCTGACGGCTCCCGTGGAAACCCGGGGTAACACAATCAATCCAGGTATTCATCATGCTGTCACTAGAGGGCCCACAAGTTCTGCTGTTTGTTGGCGAGTTTTTACTAAGTAAACTATTATACTGATGAAAGTTGATGTATTTTTGCTACTTTCATAGGGAGCCTAAAGCCTCCTTTCCACCGATCATGAAACCATCACGAAAACGGCCGCAAATGTACGTCGCAGCAATTAGCGGCTGCTATAGTGGTAAATTTGGATGCATCTCAGAAGAAAATGGACACCATCATTATGTCTATATTTACGCACTACGCTTCCAAAACATGCAACATGGGCTCCCTATATCATAACTTAGAGAACTTCCATTAACCTTTCACAATAAGAGTCTAAAACAGACACACATAACTCAAAACATCCGAACCTCAAACAAATACTTTATTATCATTGAAGTCTGTAGAACATCACATCTGGTCCGAATGCTAACGACCAAGCTTAAAGATAAACAACAAACCTTAATGTTGAAGGTTTTTCTAGCCTCAGCTCAGGCAGAACCAAGCTGATCGGACCAGTGACGACATGTTTAGCCACATGCTGTCAACCGCTGGTTGTCTAGGTGGTGTCCGAAAACAACGTGGGCTATATTGATAATTGGAAAACTTTTTGGGGAAAACCTGGTCTGATGCGGAGAGACAGCATCATCCCTCTTTGGATGGAGCAGCTCTTCTTTCTAGGAACATGGCCAGTTTGATAAATCCTCCATGACAACCCAGGGTCCAGACCAGGAAGCAGAGTCGTAGTTTAACACACCCCTCTGCAGCTTCTGTACTGTTACCCACCCACTACCCCATAGAGTAGTGTTAATTTTGACAGGAAATTTTAATTTTATTTTAGTCTTAGTCTTTTGGCTACAAATTAATTTTAGTCTTAGTCCAAATTTAGTCATTAGATTTATTTTAGTTTTAGTCCCTTTTTAGTCGATGAAAATAAGCAATTTTAGTCAACAAAATACATATATTTTTCTAATGAAATAATTTCCTACTTGTGTATAGAGCACGGAAAAACAAGTAGTGTAATTTAATACACAGGGTCCAAACTCTTAACCACCACTGATCAGATATAGCACACACAGCTAAAAACAGAGTATTTTAATAAAAAAATAAATAAACACACTTCACTTGTTTAACACGTGTTTAATAAAAAACAAAAAGCACGCTGGAAATTACAAAGGTGCTCTTTTTAGCAATTGCACAACAAGCATTTTTCAAACTAGCATGCAGAAATACTCAAAAATAAAAATGTCTCCTTTGAGGACATGCATTTTTCCAGAAACTTTTCACAATAAAATGGTTAACACCACAACATAAGTACAGTACAGGACCTGTAAGCTTCAACCTGAACAGCAAATTTAAACATGTTAAACCTGAGTCTGTAGATATTCACTTGTTACATCACAGGCTCAACCAAACAGTGTGAATATTTATTTGCTGAGATTCATTTTGAGAAAAGCACTTCGTACTAGTGTGACCTTAACTCTGATGCGTTTCCCTCTAGTGAGGTCACCTGTGATACTGAACACTCTTTCTACAAAAGATTGAGAAGCTGGCATTGCTAATATATCTAATGCTAATGGTTTCAGGCTGTGATAAAATGTGTCACATTTTCCAAGCCCGTTTAACAAGTGATGGACTGTGAGAGCTCTTCCTAATGGGCTCGACACACGGGAGGCAACATCGCCTCTCCTCCATTCATTTTCAATGAGACATGCGCGACAAAGCGATAATCGCGGGTCTCTCTCCTACTAAGCGAAACGCGAAAAACGTGCGTGTGAAAGTTTGCACTCGTGCACGTTTCGTGCACGGACGACCCAGCGACGCGATCCCAGAAAGTTGAAACATTTTCAACTTTTCATCGCTGTCGCTCGGGCAAGGACCAATCAACGGAGGTTTCATTCACTGACCAATGAGCGGACAGGGTGCTCCGCACATCTCCGAGCAAACATGGAGGAGAAGTTGATTATTATGTTTTATATAGTAAAATCAGAAGTAAGATTTCACATAACTCTAGCAGCAACTTGTGAAACATCATATCTACCACTTTATTAACTCTGAACCGCTTAAATAACCTTAATTCCCTCCAACCTGACACAGCCGAACAGAACAACGGAAGTTTCGATTTCGCCATGGAACAGAACGCGTAGACAGCTTTGCCGCTGGCCGCTGCCGCGGATCGCCTCCCGTGTGACAGGTAATAAAAGCGACAGAGACAAATTTCGCTGATCGCGGTCGTTTGTCGCCTCCCGCGTGTCGAGCCCATTACGCTGGCTTATCTGTGGTCCAACACTACACTAAGAAGATTCTGGTTTAGGCTTTGTTCCGAATTTGGAGAGAAACCTAAAGACTGTTTGTCTGGAGGAGGAGGAGGCAGATGATGAAGAGGAGGCGGTGGCGGGTGGTGCTAGTTCAGGTCCATTCAGTTCCTCCAGATCAGAGTGATTCTCCTGTGTCTGAAAGCACCTAATATAT
>SSNQ01033941.1:1625-16830 GCA_006942095.1 Nothobranchius kuhntae
CAGATGAGGTTCTACAGTCACCTCTGATGGTGCCTCACTTACTGAGGAAGAAGAAATCGCATTAGGGAGGATGCTAAAGATTTTGTTTCTAATAGAATTAATTTTACTTATAAAAAATCCCATGAAGTCATTGCTGCCGAGGGCTAAGGGAATAGATGGCTCAGAGCTATGATTCTGTGTAAGTTTAGCAACTGTACTGAAAAGAAATTTAGGATTATGCTTATTCTCCTCAATTAGTACTGAGAAAAACGCAGTTCCAGTTTGTCAAAGCTTATTTTTATAAAGCACAAGACTATTTTTTCCAGGATAGGTAGGCCTCCTCATGGTGCGTAGAGCGCCATGTTCTCTCCAATTTCCTAGAGTTTTGTTTTAAGGCTCGTAAATGAGAATTAAACCAGGGAGCCAACTTCCTGTCCCTAATTACCTTCTTTTTTTAAATGGGGCAACATCATCTAATGCCACACGTAAAGAGGAATTAACATGATGAACTAAGGCATCAATTTGTGAGGGCTAGAACTGAAAATATTGCCCTCTGCTACATGCCTATGAGATGCTGAGGACAGTAAAGATGGAACAGTTGATTTAAAAGATGCAACTGCATTGTCAGATAGAGACAGACTATAGTGAAATTTACTTTCGTGTCTCGAGAACTCAGTTATAAAAAACTCAAAGGTTATCAGAAAGTGGTTTGAGAGGACTGGATTATGTGGAAAGATCTTTATTTCCTCACACTCTATGCCATAAGTCAGCACAAGGTCTAATGTATGATGGCAGTAGTGGGTGGAGCTATGTATTCTTTGAGTAAAACCATTTGAGTCTAAGATATTACTGAAGGCTCCATTGAGGCTATCATTTTCAATGTCCACATGAGTATTAAAATCCCCCACTAAAATGAACTTATCAGTATTTAGCACCAAATCAGATTTTAAAAAAATCAGAGATCTGATCCAAAAACTCATAGTAAGGGCCCGGTGGACGATATAAAACTACAAACAAGAGTGGTTTTACATTTTTGCAATCTGGATTAGGAAAACTAAGAATAAGATGTTCGAACGAACTGTAGCTATTAATTGGTAAGGGACTGATTAATAAGTCAGAATGAAAAATGGTTGCTACTCCTCCTCCTCACCCTGTACTTCGAGCAATATGATGATTTAAATAATTTGAAGGAGTCGACTCATTTAAGCTAACACAGTCCTCTTGCTGCAGCCAGGATTCTGTGAGAGAGAGCAAAGAGATCTGATTATAAACAACAATCGGGTCGTAACTGGAACATATTACTGCACGAGTACCTGATGGAAAATGGTTTTGTTCAAAATGATGCTGATCATTGTGTCTATCACAGAGAGTCAGAGGATGGCAAGGTCATCTATAATCACAAAAGTTTTGTAATTGTTTGTTACAAATCAGTAAATAGTCTCATTGGGAGGAGAAGTGAAGCAGAAGGAAACCTGGTGTTGCATATGGCATCGTCCAGAGGCTTAGACCCACTCCTGTGTATTTTAGACCCGATTTTTAGGGTTATATGTTCCAAAGCCGCCAATATTAGCAAACAACTGGGTATCATTTAAGTCATTTTCAACAACATTTTGATAGTTTTTGCCAAAGATGAACAGTAAAATCTACATATTGTCTCTTTAAATTATTTTTAGTCAATGCTGGATCTCAAACAATGTCAAAAAATCTACAGCAACCTTTTAGAACTTGTACTGTGGTGAATGAAGCTCAGCTACTAACACACCACAATTCCAGCCCATTATCTGTAAAACTGACCAAGTTGGAGACATTTTGAATTTGCTTTGATTGGTAATTTAAATGAAGTTGACTCCAAAAAGTAAATATTTGTTGCTTTAATTCAACTATACCGACTATAACGACTATAGTTCATTCAGCATTTCACAAGATAATAAAATACTCACAATCTTTCCAGAGGTGTGACAGAAATCCAAACATTACAGTGGGTCTACATGGTTTTTAGCCAGAAACATGACTTCATAGGACAGAAAAAGAATCAAAGAAAGAAAACAAGAAAACAATCTTTTATATAGCACATCTCAAGATAAAAATCAAGGGGAGCTTCACAAAAACAAAACATTTTAACCCTTTGACGCATGAATAATGAAATCTCCAACCGTTATTTTTTTAACAATTTTTTTCATTCATCATAAGGTATGACTCAAACACATTTCAACAAATATTTCTGTAACATTTAATAATTTACAAATAATTAATTGCATGTCCACCACATTCTGAACACGAAATATGTTGGCTTGACTTACTGAAGTCCAAATGGAGAGGCTCAAATGCAATAAAGTCTTCAACAGCTGTGATTAATAACAAAAATAAATAACTAACAATTTTGAGTACCTGTCCACTGTAGTGACCATTATGCATCAAATGTTTAAATTATTTATAAATATGTTTAAAATGAGATTATTTTTTTAAATTGTGATTAAAAATGTAAGGAAAGGGAGAAAGAAAAGGAATAGGAAAGAGGGAAATCAGTGGATCCCAGGAATCACGCAAAAACCATTTTGAAGAGGTGAGTCTTCAGCTGCTTTTTGAAGGAGACCACTGAGTCCACTGATCTCAGTCTCAGGGGGAGAGAGTTCCAGAGTCTGGGGGCCACAGCAGCAAATGACCTGTCACCTTTGGTCTTTAGCCTGGTGCGCTGCACACAGCAGAATTAAAAGGAAGTTTATTTATGTCTTTTTTTTTTAAAGTTTCCAATAAGTTTTTGTGAAGATTTTGAGAAAGACAAGGGACTACCAAGTAAAAGCTCATTTTCAGTTGGGAGTCAAAATAAAATGGTAAATAGCTTATGGATTTCTCAGGCTGGACCTAATTCTGGAAATTTTGTTTGGACTTGTTTTAAAACCATTTGTCATTAATCTTGAAACTTTACGACAAAATAACTCTTGTCTTCTGAGAAGCCTGGTGAGTCTCTAAACTAGAGAACTAAACAAAAACATTTACAGCTTTAGTTGGTTTGGTTTGAATTGAGCCAATTAGCCACATACCTTCTTTTTTTCTTTGTTAAAAAAATAGTTCACAAAAATAAAAACTAATGTAAAAGTACCAAAACAAACTTCTTAACAGAAACTACTTTTACTTCTGATTCTTTTTACAAGTAAAAGTGCTGAATGCAGGAATCCTGGTTTCAGTATCACATTTGAGTAAACAATTTAAAGGAGTTTTTTTAGGTGAGGCCTGATGGGAGCTGAGCGGACAGGAAGAACAGGAGAACAGGGAAGCAGGAAGGATGTCAGGGATGCAGGTAGCACAGCGTGGCCAGATGGCAGCAGAAACGCTCTGCCTCGCTGATTAGCAGCAAGCAGACAAAGAACAGCCGTGCTTCACTTGTTCATCACTTAAGAGCAGAGCCCAAGGTGGAGGCTGGGAGATTTCCCTGGGGAAAATGTGCCTCCCTAAGATAAGGCCAAGGCCCGGATTGCTCTCTGGGGGTGGCGATGTGCGAGGAGGCAGCCACAGTATCCAAACCTCTGAAGAAAACAAAGTGAACGAGGAAAGAAAAGAATCCATGGAGTTGGAGTTGAAGATGCCATCATCCAGCTGCTTCAATCAACACACTGTCATCTGGACAAAGCAGGCAGCACTGTGAGGGTCATGTTCTTTGATTTCTCCAGTGCATTTAACACAATCCAGCCTGATGTGCTTTGCCAGAAACTCCAGAAGACACAGGTGGGGGCCTCAACTATCACCTGGATTAAAGACTACCTGACAAACAGACCACAGTTTGTGAGGCTGAAGAACTGCACATCAAACCAGGCGATCAGTAACATTGGAGCACTACAGGGGACTGTACTCTCACCATTCCTTTTCACCCTGTACACCTCAGACTTCCAGTACAAATCAGAGACCTGTCATCTACAGAAATACTCAGATGACTCTGCAGTTGTCGGGTGTGTCAGAGATGGACAGGAAACTGAGTACAGAGAGCTGGTGGAGCACTTTGTGGCATGGTGTGGAAACAATCATCTGACCTTGAATGTGAACTAAACAAAGGAGATGATTTTAGACTTCAGAAGAAACAGGGTGGAGTCAAACACTGTTTCCATCATGGGAGAAGAAGTGGAGGTGGTTGAGGAATACAGATACCTTGGAGTTCACCTGGACAACAGACTGGACTGGAGAAAGAACAGCGAAGCCGTTTACAAGAAGGGACACAGCAGACTGCACTTCTTGAGGATGCTTAGGTCCTTCAATGTCTGTAGCAAGATGCTGCAGATCTTCTACAAGTCTGTTGTTGAGAGTGTAATCTCTTCAGCCATTGTCTGTTGGGGTAGCAGCATCAGAAGCAGGGACCTGAAAAGGCTCAACAGCCTAATAAAAAAGGCTGGTTCTGTTCTGGGGACGACTGTGGAACCACTGGAGGAGATAATGCAAAGAAGGATTCTCCAGAGAATCAAGAAATTATGGACAACCCTGAGCATTCTCTTCACAAGACTGTCTGACAATGGAAGAGTGTCTTCGGTCAGAGGCTTCTTCAGTTTCGCTGCAACACTGACCACTACTGGAGATCCTTCCTGCCAAAATATGTCTGTTGTATCTAATTTACAACAATTATTTGATGACTTGATTATTATTATTATTATTATTATGAGCTACTACAGCAATCAATTACCCTCTGGGATTAATAAAGTATTTTTGAATTGAATTGAATTGAATGCAGACAGCGCAGACAAGCTCCAAGTTAAACTCTTCAACTTCAACAGAAAGTTCAGCTTCCTTTTTCCATTAACTCCAACTCTGGGGAGACAAAAGTCTATTTTCAAGTTTCTTAGCTGGACATTGTTCGCTTTGCTTGGAGATCCCCAGGAGGCCAACGAGATCATTGGGAGAACAATGACTGTAATATGCTGCACATGACCTCTGACCTGAGCCTCGGCCAGACGCTCGCTGCGCAGTAATTGGGATCTTCTGCTGCAGAAGATTATTATTACTGCTCAGTTTATCTGAGAAGATGAGGGCAGAAGCTTCTGATGCAGGTCTGAGGAGGTTCAGGTGAGCAGCATAAAAATAAAGGTGATTGTTGAGAAAATGAGCATCCAGAGTTTCTGATTGCTGGGTGAAGCGTTTCACTCATGATTGTTCTATTGTCAGGATGCTTATTTACCTCAGAGACATGAAGACAGCCTGGTGGCTGGGTATGAACATGTCTGAGTCAAACCATCACTTTGTCTCTATGACAACTGTAAAGTTTGCAGTAAATGAAGGAAACAAAAATACACCCTTTAGTGAGAGAAGGAGTTAATAAAACATTTATCCAGCACAGATATGCTTTGACTGAAAAGTCCATCGTCTCTGCCCCACAGATCCAGTGGGCCAGTGATCAGAAGTACTGATGCTCTGATAATCAGCAGCTGTTCTTTTAAAGTCAGGTTGTGTTTCCGGAGCATACAGGTGTGTGTTAACACACACTATCAAGGAGGAGATTGGTTAGTGGGTTCAACTGGATAGCTGACTTTGTAAAGGGCCTTGAGATGATTTGTGCTGTGAATTGGTGCTAAAAAAATAATTACTAAATATTTTTTCTAGACCTTCTCATTTTCTAACCCCCCCCCCCAACCCCCAACTGAAATGTAAGTACAGATCACTAATTTAAGGACTTTTTTTTATTGTCAAGAGACAAAGGAAACAGGGTCCGACCATACAAATAGAAAGCTCAATGGTTATCTTTTGTGCGTTCATTCTGCATGGTTTTCCTGACTGCTTTATTTGGTTCTTTTTCTCTTACCATTCAGGTCTTCCATACATAAAGAAGACGAAGCAACTGTTCCCACCCATCAATCTGTGGAGGGTTGAAGGTCATGCATGCACAACTTCAATTCAAGTTTATTTATATAGCGCCAAATCACGACAAGTGTCGTCTCAAGGCACTTCACATAATAAACATTCCAGTACAGGTCAATTCATTAAGCCAATCAGAAAAAAAAGTGTCCTATATAAGGAACCCAGCAAATTGCATCGAGTCACTGACTAGACTTGGAGTTAAATATTCCACAGAGAAAATGATTGTTCACAAGTAGAATATTTGTCAAACAGCTGCCATTCTTCCCAGGAGTGGACTTCTCAGCAGGTCCATCGGAGGTCAGAGGTCAAAGAAATGACAAGACACCTCTTAGTTCCATTTCAGACACTACATAAGTCAGTCAGAAGAATAAAGGTTACAAGTCACGACAGGAATATTGAGAAAAAAAGAGAGCATTTATTGATTGGAAGACTTTAAATAAAATACTTATTTTCTCTAAAACTAAAGACACAATCTGAACAAACCGCATGAACTCTGGATCAATGTCTCAAAGTGAACATGTTGACCTCTAACGCACAGCAGCACAATGGGGGCTGATGGTTTGGGCTAATACTGCAGCCTCAGGATTCACACAGTCCAAAAAAATATTTATAGAGCCAGATGTTAGTCCATGTGTATGACAGCTGGAGCCTGGACCAAAATGGGTAATCAAACATGACAATGGTCCCAAACACAGTAGATCTACAATAGAATCAAGATGCTGTAAAGGTTCAGCCAGAGTACAGGCCAGAACCTGACTGGGATGGTGTGTTGGGACATTCAGGGAGCCAAATGTCGACAATAGTGAAGAGTAAAAGCTGGTGTTGTTAGTTCGAGTCAGCAGGTAGACAAGGTCACCCACAGCTAAACTCTAGAGCAGGGCTACTCAATTCTGGGACTCGAGGGCCGATATCCAGCATGTTTTGGTTTAAACTCTGCTTCAACACACCTGATTTCAGTTAGTAGGTTATTAACAGTCTTCTGCAGAGCCTGATGAGCTGCTGCAGGTAATTCAACCTCAGATACAAGTGTGTTGGACCAGAGAAACCACTCACATGGGCTGGATACCGGCCCTTGAGGCCTTGCATTGAATAGCCCTTCTCTAGAGTTCTAAATAAAGTCATTCTTGCAGTTTGCAATGACTCTACCTTTAAATTGTTAATAAATCATAAAGACTTTTCTTTATGATGGTTTATCTATAACAAGCAGCCTTTAAAGTAGAACTCCATTTGTAAGCATTAATGTGACTTCCTTGTTATGTGAATTAAAATCAGATTTTAAGTGACTTCCCTTTTTCTTTAATGTACATTAGTTGCATAAATTTAATTTGTTTGGCAGAAATGGAACATCATTCTTGTAATAACTGGAAGGAAACTAATGTAGAGTCCAATGAGAAATATAATTGTAATCATTTTCCATCTTTTCTATCCATCTCCATCACACACACACACACACACACCTGTTCTTTGTTGGTAAATTAAAAAAATAAAGGTAAAAAACTTTCCTTTTCTATGTTAATAAAAAGGAATGAAATGTATTTGAGAAATCAGTCCTATGGAAAATGAAAGCATGCTGACTGTGTTTAAAATGCATTGCCATGTCATTATTCAAAGTCCAATCAATTTTCAGATTACCTGAGTTCCATCAGCAGTTTTAAACATAGTTTAGACGCTGGTCAAAGCTGTTAATGGCTAAAAGCTGTTAATGGTCATCTATAGCTAAAGGTTGGAACTAACACACACACACACACACACACACACACACACACACACACACACACACACACACACACACACACACACACAAAAATCCTTTCAGAATGCATGCTAGTTCCCTATTACTCAAAGTCAGCCAACCACAAAATGAACAAAGTCAGCCGTTGTGCAGCAGCAGGCGGAGATGCAAGGAGAGATTGCAGCTAAAATTGAAATTAATAGCTTTTCTAATTGGAGCACATGTTTATCAAAGTGACCGAGTGCGATAGACACGAAATGCTTCCGTTCACCTGACCTGCCGCTGCCGCTCATTTTGTCCCCCCATTGGCTCACAGTTACCATCAGGAGGGACAATGTGCACAATAGCAGAGATCACGTGACCATTCCAGTCTCATGCTTTTATTTTGTCTCTTAACTTCCTTTCTGCAGAGGGAGTGGAATGATCCTGCTGCTTGTAGTCACTGTTTGGAAATGCAATGTGATGAAACATTTACCGGTGTCCACCAATTCAGAACCAACAAAACTGTTGCTAACATTTAAAAGAAGATGTTTTATACAGTTTGTCTAAACACATTCACATACCCTAGTAATGTTTCTAAGTTGTTATTTCATCTAAGATTTGTCAATTGATTTACTTTAATTGAGTCAATTGTTTATTCTCGTGAGATCCTGCATCTTCATCACACCTAAGCTTTAATGTTTTTTTTTTTTCGTTCAAGCTAATAGTTAATTTGCCATAGCTATGCCAGATTAATAGGACCTCATTGATAAAAAGCTCAAATTTTGAACAATGAGTTGTTCATCATAAAGATATAAAAATGATGAAATCTTCTTTTACAAAAAAAAAAATTAAAGGATTCGGAGTCTTAGGAGATTGGGCAGGACTCAGAATAAAGGATTCAGAATCTTAGGAGATTGGGCAGGGGTGGACTAGGTTACATATAACCAAATACATCAAAGTCAGCCAAACCTGAATGTTATGTTTAGACATGAATTCTATCCACACACACACATACACTCAACAGAACTTGTGTGACTTGAAAAAGAGAACCGAGGGAGAAAGAAAGATGGAAAGTTGGCCTTTACCCCCAACATCTGTCAAAGGTGTTCCATCACTTCAGAGGTGAAGTGAGTTCCCCTATCCAAGTTAACATGTGCGGGGAGACCGAACCGGGAGAAGATGTGATTCATCAAAAGGACAGCAGTTATTTGTGCTGTGTCGTTAGGTGCTGGTAAACATTCAACCCATTTGGTGAATGCACAGGTCACGTCATGTATTTGTTACCTCTGCTGGACTTGGTCAGGGGCCCCACCCAATCAAATTGCAGGTCTGACCACGGTGTGGATGTTCCCCTGCTTTGTAGAGGAGCTCTGTCCTGGGACTGAAGACTGACAAGGTCGTTCTCAGTAAAGACAGGTTGAACTGACACAAATACATCAGATGGTCGAGGGGTGGAAGTGTTACTGGCCTGAGCTCAAGTCACGACACACAAGCGGGGTGGGTCCAACTTAGAAGACACATCGTCAGGGAGCCACAAGGGGTTGAAGGACCATGGGGTACCGACAGCTGTACCTTATTTGGCAAGAGAGTCTGTAAGGTTGTTAATTTCTTTATCAGTTCCCAGTGCACGGGAATGTCCTTTGACTTTACGCCAATAGATCTGCATGTCATGTGAAGTCGCTAGCGCATCACAAGCCATGAAAAGGTCTTGATGGGATGCCCACACTTCCCCCTCATTGTTTGCTATTTTTATCGAAACACTAGCGGCAGCAATTAGGCAAACAACAGATATTAAAGGGATAGAGTGTAAGAAAATAGAACATAAGATCAGTCTTTATGCAGATGATGTTTTACTCTTTCTCCAGAATTCTCAATCCTCTCTCTCCCATTCAATAGAACTGAAACTCTTTTTCAAGAGTTTCAGATTACTCTATAAATTGGTTAAAGTCCACAGTTCTTCCAATTAATTTCTCTTTTGTCAATTTACTTATTACACAATTGGAGTCAGGGAATATCACATACCTGGGAATTAATGTCTCTCCCAAGTTAACAGATCTAACCAAACTAAACTACATCCCACTTTTAAAGAAAGTGGAAGATGATCTTGCAAGATCAAAATCCTTACCAATATCACTCATGGGGAGAGTTGCTACAATTAAAATGATGGTCTTACCCAGAATAAATTACTTATTCTCGATGATCCCGAACAAACCACCAGCTGACTGGTTTAAATCTCTGGACTCCTCAATTACCAAATTCCTTTGGCAGGATAAACCTCCACAAATTAGCTTAAAAACGCTTCAGAAGACTAAAGACAGAGGAGGACTGGATCTACCCAACTTTTATTATTATTTCTTAGCCAACAGGCTGCAATATATACCAAGATGGTTGTAAGATAACCCACTAGATGAGTCCTGGTTAGATATAGAACAGACACTTTGCAATACGATAAAGCCTTCAGACTTACCATTTATTAGCTCAAGCATAAGAAAACATGAAAGCTTCAAAGGTATTAGTATCAGCACCTCTCTGACAGCATGGTGGGAGTATCTAAAAATGACAGAGTCTTCACTAGTACATGCAGACACACACCTATCTGGAATAATCCTGACATTTTGCAAAATAACCAAACGATGAACCTTCCGGACTGGAAAAATAAAGGAATCCTAAACCTGGAACACATATATGAAGGATTGGACTTCATCCCATTTAATCGAATAGTCTCCCAATTTAAAATGGATAAGAATAGCTTTTTAGAATATCACCAAATTAAATCTGTAGTCAAACTGTTACGTCCCCGACATGCATGGTTAAAATGCGAAGGAGGGGGTAACAAGAAAGATTACGGTGGAGTTTAAAATGGTTTTATTTGTAATAAAAGGTTCTAAAAACGAGCAAACAGATGGCGCGCATTATAAAAACAATGCAAAAACTAACAATCTCAAGAACTCTGAAAAAGGTTAACATTACAAGACGAATTATCAACTATAAAAACACCTGGTAAAAACGTATTGTTTTACCGCAACAAAGGTGTTCTAAAAGCACAACGAAGTTGATAAAAGTCTAAAACAATCTACTGACTAAAACACCTGGTAAAAACTTATATTAAAAACTTTACCGCAACAAAGGTGTTGAAAACTAAAGTCAATAAAATTGCAACAAACTAAGTTAACCTTTAAAATGAACACACACAAAAAAGATCCCACTGGATCACTCAAGTGTTTGAACTAAAAAGTAAAAACTCATCCACACGAAAGGGGTTGAAACCAAAGCGAGACCTGGAGGACAGCAGAACCCCTGCACTGCTGCCTCCTCTCTCAGAGTTAAAACAACCAAAGTTTAAAACTCATCACAATGAAAAGGGGTTAAACCAAACAAGACCTGGAGGACAGCAGAACCCTTGCACTGCTGCCTCCCAGACTGCTGAAGGCACAGCCTTTTTATACAGGTGTTGGTAATCAACAAGATTCTGCTCAGCTGTGCTCCTCAGCAGCCTGGAAGAGAGGAGAATGAGGGTAGACCTTGGCTCCTCTGATGTTCCATCACAGGGAAGGGGGAGGTCCAGGAGGGGGAGGACCCAACCTTACCTGGATGTCCTATGAATGAATGAATGAATGTCATATATTCTGGAAGTTGTACAAAAGCAGGGATGGGCATAGATATTCTGCTGGGGTGGGCTGGGTTGGTGCCCTCGGACTGCGTGAGGCTGTGCGATGCTGCTGCTTTGGGCTCTGGCAGGATGGGCTGGGGTCTCCATGCCCTGGGTGGCAATTTGACAACAGAGGTGCCTATTGGGGCCAGTGGGGGAGCTGGCTCCCTGGAGGGCTAAGCCCAACCAGCCATTCCCCTCCATCCCTGCATGTTTTTCTCCTCCTGCTCCCTCACATTATCACACAAACATGCACATAGGACCTTGGGGGGTGGACAAGTCAGGGAGTGTGGGTATGGACCCCATTTCCGCATTCCTGTGGCAACCTGCCCCCCAATTGTATTTGCACCTTATACACTTCCACCAAAGACATTCCATGCAAACACACACTTAGGGCCTTGGAAGTGAGCACTTTCAATGGCATTTGGCAGGGGGATTTCTCAGCCTCATCCCGAGTGCCGGTGCCCACTTCCAATTTTAAACTGCACTTAGACACCGAGGGCTGTGGGTGCAAGTGGGATGGTGCGGTGGCATCAGCTGGCATAGGCCAGACAATGCCCGCACTGCCCACTCACCACAGCCATAGAATACACCTCATCAACACTCAACACTATATTGGAGCAGGCGGAGGGAGACTAGGGGTCTTAGCACACCTCTGTTGTTGCTTGGCTTCCTGGGGCTGGAGGCTAGGAGGGAGATCTGGCCGTCTGGTTGGGGTCTGGGGTGGTGGGTTGCTGTGCTCAGCGTTGGGCATCAGCACCCCAGCAGAAAGGGTCAAACTCTGGTAACCGGTGATGGTTGTACCCAACGTGCAGCAGTACCAGGACCAGAGTGAATAGGGTGTGTATAGGGAGCATGAGTGGGTGTCCGGTGTGCATTTTTGTAAGTCTTTGGTTGTATGTGCATGTGTGAGCATGAGGCAGGGAGTGTGTGACTGTGTTTGTGTATGACTGTACATGTCAGGTGGGGCCTTTGACTCCTCTCTTCTCCTGGGACTTTTTTTGATGATATAGATCTTCGTCTCCCCTCTCCCTGCCACACCTGGTGTGAGGTGTGTTGCCTTGGTCTGCCTGAGTGTTCGTGGCTCCCGGGTCAGGGGGTTTAAGATTTTTGGCATCTGCCTGATCAATCCCGGTGGCTGCCCGGTGGGGTCTGGGTCCTTGGGCTCTGCTGGGTCCCCGATGGGGGTGGAAGCCCCTGGGGTCCCGGGTTGCTGGGTCCCGGGTTTGGCCGGCTAGGGGTTGGGAGGCTGCGGGCGGGCCTGTGGGCTTGCTGCTGATATCTCCCAGGACTCTGCCGGCTGCTGGTTGTGGCCCCCCACGGCGATCCTCTGTGCCTCTCGAGGGGGGCGGGGGCCTTTCTGGTTGCAGTCTCCTTNGTTTAAATCTCTGGACTCCTCAATTACCAAATTCCTTTGGCAGGATAAACCTCCACGAATTAGCTTAAAAACGCTTCAGAAGACTAAAGACAGAGGAGGACTGGATCTACCCAACTTTTATTATTATTTCTTAGCCAACAGGCTGCAATATTTACCAAGATGGTTGCAAGATAACCCACTAGATGAGTCCTGGTTAGATATAGAACAGACACTTTGCAATACGATAAAGCTTTCAGACTTACCATTTATTAGCTCAAGCATAAGAAAACATGAAAGCTTCAAAGGTATTAGTATCAGCACCTCTCTGACAGCATGGTGGGAGTATCTAAAAATGACAGAGTCTTCACTAGTACCATGCAGACACACACCTATCTGGAATAATCCTGACATTTTGCAAAATAACCAAACGATGAAACTTCCGGACTGGAAAAATAAACCTGGAACACATATATGAAGGATTGGACTTCATCCCATTTAATCGAATAGTCTCCAAATTTTAAATGGATAAGAATAGCTTTTTAGAATATCACCAAATTAAATCTGTAGTCAAACTGTTACGTCCCCGACATGCATTGTTAAAATGCGAAGGAGGGGGTAACAAGAAAGATTATGGTGGAGTTTAAAATGGTTTTATTTGTAATAAAAGGTTCTAAAAACAAGCAAACAGATGGCGCGCATTATAAAAACAATGCAAAAACTAACAATCTCAAGAACTCTGAAAAAGGTTAACATTACAAGACGAATTATCAACTATAAAAACACCTGGTAAAACCTTATTGTTTTACCGCAACAAAGGTGTTCTAAAAGCACAACGAAGTTGATAAAAGTCTAAAACAATCTACTGACTAAAACACCTGGTAAAAACTTATATTAAAAGCTTTACCGCAACAAAGGTGTTGAAAACTAAAGTCAATAAAATTGCAACAAACTAAGTTAACCTTTAAAATGAACACACACAAAAAAGATCCCACTGGATCACTCAAGTGTTTGAACTAAAAAGTAAAAACTCATCCACACGAAAGGGGTTGAAACCAAAGCGAGACCTGGAGGACAGCAGAACCCCTGCACTGCTGCCTCCTCTCTCAGAGTTAAAACAACCAAAGTTTAAAACTCATCACAACGAAAAGGGGTTGAAACCAAAGCGAGACCTGGAGGACAGCAGAACCCTTGCACTGCTGCCTCCCAGACTGCTGAAGGCACAGCCTTTTTATACAGGTGTTGGTAATCAACAAGATTCTGCTCAGCTGTGCTCCTCAGCAGCCTGGAAGAGAGGAGAATGAGGGTAGACCTTGGCTCCTCTGATGTTCCATCACAGGGAAGGGGGAGGTCCAGGAGGGGGAGGACCCAACCTTACCTGGATGTCCTATGAATGAATGAATGAATGTCTTATATATTCTGGAAGTTGTACAAATGCAGGGATGGGCATAGATATTCTGCTGGGGTGGGCTGGGTTGGTGCCCTCGGACTGCGTGAGGCTGTGCGATGCTGCTGCTTTGGGCTCTGGCAGGATGGGCTGGGGTCTCCATGCCCTGGGTGGCAATTTGACAACAGAGGTGCCTATTGGGGCCAGTGGGGGAGCTGGCTCCCTGGAGGGCTAAGCCCAACCAGCCATTCCCCTCCATCCCTGCATATTTTTCTCCTCCTGCTCCCTCACATTATCACACAAACATGCACATAGGACCTTGGGGGGTGGACAAGTCAGGGAGTGTGGGTATGGACCCCATTTCCGCATTCCTGTGGCAACCTGCCCCCCAATTTTCTCGTCTCGTCTCGTCTTCCTCCGCTTATCCGGGTCCGGGTCGCGGGGGCAGCATCCCAACTAGGGAGCTCCAGGCCGTCCTCTCCCCGGCCTTGTCCACCAGCTCCTCCGGCAGGACCCCAAGGCGTTCCCGGACCAGATTGGAGATGTAACTTCTCCAACGTGTCCTGGGTCGACCCGGGGGCCTTCTGCCGGCAGGACATGCCCGAAACACCTCCCCGGGGAGGCGTCCAGGAGGCATCCTGACCAGATGCCCAAACCACCTCAACTGGCTCCTTTCGATCCGGAGGAGCAGCGGTTCTACTCCGAGTCCCTCCCGAATGTCCGAGCTCCTCACCCTATCTCTAAGGCTGAGCCCGGCCACCCTACGGAGGAAACTCATTTCGGCCGCTTGTATCCGCGATCTCGTTCTTTCGGTCATTACCCAAAGCTCATGACCATAGGTGAGGATTGGGACGTAGATCGACCGGTAAATCGAGAGCCTGGCTTTCTGGCTCAGCTCCCTCTTCCCCACGACAGATCGGCTCAGCGTCCGCATCACTGCAGACGCCGAACCAATCCGCCTGTCGATCTCCCGATCCCTCCTACCCTCACTCGTGAACAAGACCCCGAGATACTTAAACTCCTCCACTTGAGGTAGGACCTCTCCCCCGACCCGGAGGTGGCAAGCCACCCTTTTCCGGTCGAGAACCATGGTCTCAGATTTGGAGGTGCTGATCCTCATCCCAGCCGCTTCACATTCGGCCGCGAACCTACCCAGCAAGAGCTGAAGGTCAGAGCTGGATGAAGCTAGGAGGACCACATCATCCGCAAAAAGCAGAGACGAGATTCTCCTGCCACCAAACTCGACACACTCCACACCACGGCTGCGTCTAGAAATTCTGTCCATAA
>SSNQ01033941.1:18637-34491 GCA_006942095.1 Nothobranchius kuhntae
AAAAAAAAAGAAAGAAAAGGTCTTGATGTTTAACAGGCTTCCGGTTAGAATTTAAGAACCTGTTACTTTTCCAAGAGGGTAGATGACAACTGAAACTGAGACGCACATAGTCCGAATTGGTGCAGATCACCAGCTCGCAGATACCACGGTCAGCAGCAAGTTAAAGCAATATCAAGATCACAACCACTTCTGCAAACTGTGATGTCTTATGGTCCAACTGGTAGCACCGAGAGTCTTTCTGGTTAGCGTGTAACCAAACGACACCCACGCCTGAACTAGGTTCAGCACCGTGTCGAAAGGAACTGCCATCAACCTACACAGTTGGCAAATCCACACAGAGAGCTTGGTCAAAGTAGTGGTGGTTGGGGTTCAGCAGGGTCTGGGGAGGGTTAGCTGGTAGGACTGACACGACAGCATCGTCCGAGCAATGTTGGCGCACAGCCAGACCCATGCCAAGAGGACTACGGCAGTTTTGAGCTTAGCAAACGTCAATGTTGAAGCTATAAAGAGCAAGTAGCCATGACGCAATGCGTGCGTTGGTCACCACACCATCTCTGATGCGTTGACTGTTAAGGAAGGTCACTGGCTGATGTTGAGTTTCAATGATGATTTTCTGTCCACCGATGTAGCTGGAAAAGTGTTTAACAGCCCACATGGTGGAAAGCAAAGCTTTATCTCGGGACCAGACAAGATATTACTAGCATAGGCTACGGCACGCCTGTCGCAGTCATATACGTGATAGAGGCCGGCAGTTAAGCAGTTGGTTGAGACCTGACCTCAAAGTGGAACTCTTTTTCACAATCAGGATGCGCCAGGCACAGAGCTTAGCACAACGCGGCCTTCAAGTCATCCATGGCCTGTTGCTGCTGCTCAGTCCACTCAAAAGGTACATCCTTTTTAAGCAGGACAGTCAGAGATCTTGCCATCTCATCGTAGTGTTCTATGAACTAGCGAGAGTAGTTGCACATACCTAGAAAACTTCGAAGTTCAGAGACATTTGTAGTTGGTTTGATGGTGGCAACACCCTGAACCCTACTATGTTGGGCTTGCACTCTCTGTGTTCCCACAAGGAGGCCAACAAATTGAACCTTTTACCTGCACCACTGACCTTTGGCGAGGGAGATTTTCGCAACTGAAGCTGCGAGCTGCCCCATGACGTGGTCCAGCCTGGACAGGTGGTCATCCAAAGTAAGTTTACGAATCTGAATTTTGTCGACGTAGATGATGGTACCTTGCTCCGGAGCATGGGAGCAGGCTTTGTCCAAGAAGATGTTGAACTCAGGTGGTGAGTTGGAGTAGCCAAAAGGACACCGAGTGAAGGTGTAGTGGTGGTTGGCAAAGGTGAAGGCTAATTTATAATGGTCAGATTTATGGATAGGCATTGTCCAGAATTCAGACGCAATGTCAAGAGTGGAAAAGTATTTAGCGTCTCTCACCTTCGGAAGTTCCTGTTCCAGGCGTGCCATCGGCCACCGAGACAAGGGAAGTTGTTGAATGAGTTTCCTGTAGTCAATGGCTAGTCACCACTTACCAATAGGTTTCCTTACCGGCCACAACGGAGCCGAGTAGGTGCTGTTGCAGGGTCAAATGATACCCTTCACCAATAGGCTGTCAATGATTTCCTGGACCGGTCCATGGGATGCCAGGGGAATCTTGTATTGGCGCACAAAAGTCGGTGGATGCGTGTGGTGGTGTAGGAATCCTGACCTCATGGATAGTGGTTAACCCACAATCCAAGGAGTCGACTGAAAGATAGTCCTTGTATTTTAGTAGGAGTTGCCATAGTTTGTCTCACTCGACCTCAATGGTAAGAGCATCTGCTTGGTCCACGACGTGTTCAGTGTGAGAGAGAACATCAGAGGGCGGCTCTGAAGGAAGCCATGGTAGTGGTGGTGGAAGTTCTGAGCTCGACTGGGAGCATGTGGCTTCCCCACGCTCAGGGTCACCCACTGCAAGACAGTGAAGGTCAAGGTCAGGAGGCAGAGTGATGGGCAGGGGGTCTTCAACACCTGCCCAAAGTTCCCCCCATCATGATCGATAACGGATTCAAGGCGCTTCAAAAGATCAATGCCATGGATCAAAGGCATAGTACCGTGTGGACAGACGTACACGGGGTGTGTCAATGTCATAGGACCAATCGTGCAGTGGAGAAGAGGCCTCGATGACAAGATCATGTTGCTTGGAGAAAATGCACAGACATTTAACGCACATGAAGTGAGTTCTGGTGGTTGACCTTCTCCTCCAGTGGCTAGGCAGAGGGGGTCGAACAGAGAATGGGACATGAGAGTGTAGTCTGAACCAGTGTCCAGAAGAGCATCACAGGGGAGCACCTGTTCTAGTGTCAGAATCACATAAGGGTTACCACCCCTCCCCTGCCACAAGAGTTGTCCCAAGAACAGTTTGGCGGACTTTCACGTCAATACACCTGAAAGATGCATACTTCCACATCCCAGTATTTCCCAAACACCAGAAGTTCCTGCGCTTTTCATTCAAGGGAGTTCAATACCAGTTCAATTGTCTCTCTTTTGGCTACTCGCTAGCCCCGCGCAACTTCTCCAAATGTCTGGAGACCGCTCTGCAGCCATTGCACACGGCGGGAATGAGGGTTTTATTTTACCTGGACGATCTGCTCCTATGCGCATGGTCCAAGGACGAGGCATCAGAACAAACCAGGAAGTTAATAGAGCACCTGTCAACCCTGGGGTTTTCCATAAACTGGGAAAAGAGCTCCATCCTTCCATCCCAGTCGATTGTGTTTCTCGGGGTGGAGCTGAACGCCTCCCTAATGAGAGCATGTTTGTCTTCGGCGAGAGCGGCAGATCTCACCACGGTGATCTCCCGCGTGCAACCCCGCAAGATCGTGAGAGCCCTGTTAGTCATGAAACTTCTGGGCATGATGGCTGCAGCCCACGCTGTGGTGTCGTTAGGTTTACTGCACACGAGACGCCTACAGCGTTGGTTCATCTGCCTCCGGGTACACCCGATACGTCAGAAGAGACGTGTTGAGGGTTCCCCCTTTGGTGGGCGGGGACCTTGCTCACTGGGGGAATCCCTGCATCCTCTCACACGGGGTCACCATCGGACGTCCTACGTCACACGTATCTGTTTTTACGGATGCGTCACTGTTGGGATGAGGGGCATGTGCTTGTCCCATACGGTGGCAGATCGCTGGCCCTCCCACACGCATGAGCACATAAATGTGTTGGAGTTTATGACAGTGAGGAATGTGATCAGACACTTCGCTGCCCTTCTCGAGGGCCGTCATGTCGAAGTTCACACAGACAACCAGGTGGCGGCAGCCTACATAAATCGCCAAGGGGGAGTTCGATCCCTCCCACTATTATGTGTAGCCACAGATTTACTGTGTTGGGCACATGTCCACCTGCTGTCCATCAAAGCCACCTACATTCCGGGGGTCCTGAATGTGGCAGCAGACGTCCTGTCGAGAGGGAGACCCCACGACTCTGACTGGCGTCTGCATCCCGCACTGATATCACAGATCTGGATCAAGTTCGGGGAACCCTCTGTGGATCTGTTCGTGGCTCGCGAAAATGCTCAGTGTCACCTGTGGTTTTCCCCGAGTCCCCAGGACCACCCCCCGTTCGGGGCGGACGCCTTCTCACACCAGCCCTGGCTTCAGACGCGCCTGTATGCGTTTCCGCCAGTCCCACTGATTACCCGTCTCCTGGACCAAGTTCGGTCGGAACAGCTCTCTGTAATTCTGGTAGCTCCCAGACGCTTGTCGCGTCATGGTTTCCAGATCTGCATGCGCTAGTGTCCGGCTCCCCGTGGAGGGCAGACGCCCTTCTTCAGGCGGATGGGATAATCAAACATCCTCCAGAAATAGGCCAATGGCTGTGGGTCTGGCCGCTGAGTGGTCATGCTTAGAGGCTTCTGGGCTGCCGCATGATGTGGTCGCCACGATTTAGAGTGCGTGGGCTCCTTCTACCATCGCATCTTATGCTGCTAAATGGGCAGCTTTCCAAAAATGGTGCACAGAGCAGAATGTTCAAGCGCTCTCCTGCCAGCTGGCGGATGTATTATCGTTTCTGCAGATACTGATGGACAGGGGCCTCGCATTCAGCACTATTAAAACATATGCTGCAGCTATCTCATCCTGTCACCAGGGTTTTGGAGATAGATCTGTTTTCAATCACCCCCTCACAAAACGTTTCCTAAAAGGTGTCAGAAGGAACAGTCCTGTGTCCCGCCCACTATTTCCCCAGTGGGACCTAACGGTGGTTCTGCGCGGCTTATCTGAAGCCCCATTTGAACCTTTGGACCAGGTCTCACTCAAGTTCCTGTCACTCAAAACTGCCTTGCTGCTGGCGCTGGCATCAGTCAAGAGAGTGAGCGACCTAACCGCCCTCTCAGTGGCTCCCCCATGCCTCAGGATCCGGGAAGATGGCAAGTCTGCTGTTTTATGCCCCAACCCAGCCTTTGTGCCCAAAAACATTAATACTTCCTTCAAATCCAGGTCAATTTCATTGGCTGGACTTTTTCCTCCTCCCCATTATTCTGTTGAGGAGGCGGCTTCCCACCTACTCTGCCCGGTGCATGCGCTTGCACGATATGTGTCACGCACTTCAGGGATTCGCCGCTCACAAAGCCTGTTTGTGCACCACAGAGACTCTTCCCTTGGGCAAGCGCTGTCGACACAGCGTCTTTCACACTGGCTATGTGACGCCATTTAACTCGCTTACACATCTTCAGGGCGGGATCCTCCTGAGACACTCAGGGCTCACTCAGCCAGAGGGATTTCCTCTTCTATGGTGCTCCACAGTGGTGTGTCGATGGAAGACATTTGTCAGGCTGCTTCATGGGCTTCCCCACGTTCCTTTACTCATTATTTACGAGATGTGTCTTCAGGATCCATCACTTGTTCAGTGCTTGGACCTCAGCAGACTGAGTGAAAGAATTATGCTACCACATCAGCCCTACTTGAATGAATTTCATCCTCTTGGGGATGATATTCTTAGTGGGAAGCCCACTCTTCTCTCTGGCTGCCTCAGCCTTTTAAGCCCTGGGCTGAGGCTGAGCGGCCCTTGCTAAAAGGAGACATGTTGGGTGTGTCCATTTGGTTGAGCTAACCAGTGTGGCGTAAACCCATCCAGCTGCGCATTATTCCAATAGCAGCTAGCTTAAAGACTAAGACTAGACGAAATAGAACGTTGGTTATGTATTGTAACCCCAGATTCTATGAGTCTAGTCGCAGCCCTTAAGCCAATGGCCCCACTGGTTCTGTTAGGACCAAGAGCCATTGGAGGCGAACAATGGAGTCGCTCCACTTATATACCCACAGGGGTGCCCACCATTGGTGGGCATACATTTAAGCTCTTCATGATTGGCTGATGCTGACATCATCTTTCCAATAGCAGCTAGCTTAAGGGCTGCGACTAGACTCATAGAATCTGGGGTTACAATACGTAACCAACGTTTTGCTCCTAACTGATCAGAGTTTGACCAAGGTAGTCATAAACACATGAGACGCCATTTTGTCACATCCACATACCCTTAGAATGAGACCTCCATACAGATCCGGATGCCAGGTTCACAGACCCTCCTCTGGTACTGGAGCCGATGGAACAGCGTCGACAGTACGACAAACCAGTCTTTGGATAGTCTCCAGGTAAAAAGTGACAGGTGGTTCACAGCGTCAAAAGGGGACCCTCCTTGGGTCAGCAAGTTCAGCTTTTATTCTGAAAGCAGCCGTTGCTTGGTTGGTAAAAACAACTGATTTTCCAGCTTGATGGTTCTCAGCTTAAAAAGAGAATTACAGATGGCCGGTCCAATACATTGCTTAGCATGCGGTAAACTCAATGAGTTCTTGAGAACTGCCTTAAGATGGCGTTGGAACTAGTTTTATTAATCTGGATGTTTTGAATTCTGGTCGAATCAAAGTTGGCAGATTTATAAACACCACAGAGACTATCCCACGCTTCATACTAGGAAGGTTCTGATTGGATCAGCAACAGCAATGTGTCATGCAGTTGTTTACCTTACGTGTGTCAGTGTGTCTAGTGAACTAGATTAAGTCATATTACTATTAAAAACATATTAATCATAACATTGTGATTTCACAGGTCAGACACATTGTATTATTGACTAACAGTTGTTTTGATTAGCTTTATTAAAAATAGAGTTCTTTGATTTAATAAAAGAAAAGAGTCTCTTCATCTTCTTTCTTCTTTTGCTGGAAAGTAAACAGTTTAGAAGAAAATGCATGACCTTGAGGCTGTCTCATGCACTCGGGCACTGTGTCAAAGGCAACTGTGGAGAGAGGTTAAATAACCTTGGTGGAATAGCTCCTTCATCACGTTACAGATGACACAAAAACTGTAATTTTGTGATAAAAATGAATGGAAAACTGGATAACGAAGCTTTGAGAAATTGCCAGATTAAAACATGCCAGCAGGTGGTGGTATCGGTTGGATGGAAGGAATTTGTGGAAGGAATTTGGTCAGAGAAGAAGAGACACGATTGCATCACTTCCTGTTCTACCTAACTCTTCAAAATAAAAGGACAGGAGATGACTGCTTTTCTTTTAAAGTTATTGGCATAAACGCGACACTTTAATCAGCCAAAATTGTACCCTGAAGGGATTTTGAGTAGAGACGCAGACTCACTGGGGCAGATTGTTGATAAAACCCCTGAAGGAGCTTCAGCAGTGTTATCTTCTCTTGCTCAACGTTAGCAATGCTACTTAGCCTCGCTACGTCAGCTGATCTGGATCTGGACAGAAACCAGAACGGTGGTTGAAATTCACTAGGAAATTTAACCCTTCGATATACGGCATACCTTTTCATAGGCTCTCGTAATTAATTGTCGGTACAGCAGGAGTAACATGGAATTTACGTTATGACCGCTCTTCCACACAGATTTGGAAAGCTATCGAAAGCTTAACAACAATGTATGGGAATAGTAAATGTACGCTTCTGTGACGTGTCCACAGACTACGATCACAGCATCAGATGTTTTGTCTGGAATATTAAAGAAAAATGGCTATTTTGTACCCGGAATTTGTGTCAGACTATTTTTAATCACAGGTGAGCAGACTGGGTCTGAGTTTTGTTGGGTTATTTATTTATTAAAACCAGTTCACCTTAAGAGAAGTCAAAATGCACAAAGAGGATTGGAGCAATATTGTTCAATTTTACTTTGCAAAGTTGAGAGATGAAATGAATACACACCCAAGCATGGTTCACCATACCTGTAGAATGAAATGTGTGTTTTGAGAGTTTTGATTTCAAACATGTACATTGATTTATTTTGGAAGTCTGCTAGGTAAAAACCAAAAGTTTCATGTTTCTGAATGAATGTTTGATGTTACAAAATGAGTAGTAAATGTACAAAATAAAAGTTTGATTTTACAAAATAAATACATGTACAAAATGAAAATTTCCTGTTACAAAACAAGAAATACAAGTACAAATAGAGAATTACAAGTTAGAAAACTAAAGTTACAAGTTACGAATCCAAAGTTACATGTCATGAAACATGTTCCAAGTTACAAAACTTGGTACAAGTTACATTGAATATTGTCCCAATCCTAGCTCCATAATCCTCCAAACACACCCACATCACCCTGCTTCTCCTACAGGTTCACTGGCTGCCAGTCAACTTCAGGGTTAATTTCAAAATCCTGGTTCTGGTCTTCCGGGCTTTGCATGGATTAGCAACATCATACATTGGTGATCTCAGTCCCTACACCCCCAGCAGGTCGCCGAGGTCCAGTGACCAAAGCCTACTGGTTGTGCAGCATACCAGGCTAAAGACCAAAGGCGACAGATCAATTGCTGCTTTGGCCCCCAGACTCTGGAACTCTCTCCCCTGAGCCTGAGATCAGTGGACTCCCTTAAAAGGCAGCTTGAAGCTCACATGTTCAAGCTTGCTTTGGTGTGATCTTCATCACCCTCTCCTTATTCTGCTCTCCCCACCTATTCCACCTTCCTCAGGATCCACTGATTTCCCTCTTTCCTATTCACTCTCTCTTTACATGTTTTAATCACAATTGTCTTTTTTGGTTATTTTAAATATATTTTTAATCATTTTACATGTTTTGTTTTTGTGAAGCACCTGGCATTGTTTTGGGGACGAGTTTAACCCAAGACATGCAGAATTCACCACTCACGAGTCAATTAGAATAGTTAATTTTATTTTTTTTTAAATGGAACTGAGGGCGCACTGGATAAGGTCCAGTGGGGATTACAATGGAACCACAGCGTCTGAGGAGGGGAGAGCAGAGGAACAGGTGAGTCCAGGGAGGTAAGTCTAAATTAGGAAGGTGCAGAGTAAAGACTTACAGGAAGCTGGGGACTGAGGAATAGGGGAGGGTAGGTGGAGTGCCGGGGTGAATCCAAGAGGTGGTGTCCAGGAGAGGGGGCCGACAGGGAGGAGAGGAGAATGGTGAACCCAGGAGATTTATGGGGCTCAGGAGAGTAATTCAGCGGGATCATGGAAATATCCAAGTAGTCAATCAGAGGAGCCACAGGAAAACCAGAGAAGCTCCATAAGTCCAAGGAGATCCTGAGGAGTCAAGGTAAGGTCCACAAACGATCCAAAAATCCTGAGCACAAGTATGGCCACTAGGGTTCTAAAATCCCAAAATCACTGGAATTAACCTTGAGACACAATAGGCTGGAACTACCAAGTTGTAGGTAATCATCCGGCGTCGAGATGTGATCTCCTCCTCTTATAGCTGGACCCGCTGATTGTTAATGAGCTGCAGCTGGAACCTCCGTCTCCTGAAACACAGCAGCTCAAAGATGGAACAAAAATGAGAGGAGCACTCACCCCGGCACATGACAGCACCTCGTGATCTTGAGAGGCGCTATAGAAAAGATGAGAGAAAGATGGCGCTCGCGCGGGTGCACGCTGCGAGCTGCTCGTCCTCTTTATGCACTGGTACCTTGCTTTTTACTGGTTTTTATTGGCGTTTTATTGGCTTTTATGCTCGTTTGTTGTCCCTGATGCTTTTTTTGAATGGTGTGGATCCTCTGCTGACATACGATCGAGCTGTGCTGCTGAGGCTTCGTCCTTCCATTGATGTAGCGGGCTGCGCGTGCTGGGAACCGGGCTGCGCGAGCTAGGAACCTCACGGATGGTGCTGCTGGTTGGACTGCCCGTTTGCTCTCTCCCCCCCCAAGCCGTGATGTGTCGGCCCTCTGTCCGCCCCAGCTCGAGAAGGAAGCATCGGGGAAGACGGGGAAAGAGAGGTAGCCGGCGCGTGAGACGTCGGCCTGGATCCCTGATGAAGCGGCTGGCCCGATTCGGCCCAGCTTCTGACCCGGTGGTTCCGAGATGTCTCCTGGATTACTCTGTGCCCTGCCCAGGGAACATGGCCGGCTCTGAGGGTGAACTGGCCGATCGGCTCGAAGATCTCGCCAGACTGGAGTTTGCTGGGAGAATCTGCGCTCGGTTACGGGCACAGAGTTAAAGGAGACTGGGCTCGTGCGCGATCTCGGTGCTGCAGCCCCGCTGCAGACCCGGTTTGGTCTGGTCAATGCCAGGTCTGTGCTGAACAAAACTTTTATACTTCATGACTTCTTTATTCAGCATGACTTGGGTTTGCTCTGCATCTGTGAGTCATGGATCCCGTTTGGTGACTCAAGCGCCCTGCTGGAGCTGGTACCACCTGGCTGCTCCTGTTTTAATATCCCCAGATCACGGGGCAGAGGTGGAGGGCTGGTTGTTGTTTTTAAATCCAGCTTTCCTTGTAAACAGCTCACACCCACCAGTCATTTTCTTCATTCGAACTGTGCTTATTTGAACAGTGCATCTCCCCCCGCCTGCTCGATGATGAATTTATTGTAGCAACAGAACTAGCATGTCAACAGATCACAGATGAGGGAAAGAAAGCAGAACTCAGAAATAACATAGTTGGGATATTAAAAAACAGCCAAATTCAACACAGCAATATTACAAAAGAAGAACAATCAGCCATGACAGCTTTATCCAAAAATGAACAGATAATTATTCTACCGGCAGACAAAGGAAGAACCACAGTAGTTATGGACAGAGAAAAATATAAACAACAGATGAAACAGATGCTAGAGGACAAAAATACTTATGAAATACTTAAAAAAGATCCAACAGAAAACATTAAGAAAAACATGAAAAAATTACTGAAGCCACTGCANGACAGCATAGGTACACCAACATACAACATGGCAAAAGATATCAGCAGAATCATCAGCCCGTTATTAGGAAATACAGACCAACACTGCAAAAATAGTATAGAATTGGCAAAAGAACTAAAGGAAATTACAATAGAAGACAACGACATACTCATCTCACATGACGTCACATCTCTGTTCACAAAAACACCAACCCAAAAAACCATAGACATAGTAGTTAACAGAATCAGACAGGACAAAACTTTACACAAAAGAACAAACCTCACAGCAGATGACATAGCACAACTGATAGGACTGGTAGCTAACTCCACTTACTTCACATATGACAACACAATATACAAACAACTGGAAGGCTTCGCCATGGGTAACCCGTTATCAGCCACCCTGTGCGAGTTTTTCATGGAAGACCTGGAACAAAAAGCCATAGCCACCGCCCCCCCAAACTGCAAAATAAAACTATGGAAACGCTACGTGGGTGACATACTGGAAATCATACCAAAAGGTCAAACAGAAACACTAACACAACACTTAAACAACATTAACGACACGGGCAACATAAAATTCACTTATGAGTCAGAAACAGAAGGCAGCATAGCATTTATGGATATGAAAATCACCAGGCAGACCGACGGGACCCTAAACATAAACACATACAGGAAACCAACACACACAGACCAATATCTATTATGGACATCAGAACACCCCACCATACACAAAATGGCAGTAATCAGAACATTATATCACCGAGCAAACATAATAACAGAAGAGAGAGACCGTAAACAAGAGGACAAACACATACAATACGCTTTAAAGACCTGCGGACACCCGACATGGGCAATAAACAAAGGAAAACAACAAACAAAAACAGAAAGCAAAGAACAACCCAAAAAAAGAACCAGAAACCCAGAAAGACAAGAACCAAAACCAGTGATAACCCTACCATACATCAGAGGCATAACGGAAAAAATAAGAGCAACAATGAAAAAACACAACATAAACACACCAACAAAGCCATACACAACAGTTAGAAACAGACTAGTGCACCCAAAAGACAAAATATCAGCTGGACAAAAATGTGGAGTCATTTATGAAATCCCATGCAAAATATGCAATAAAACATACATAGGAGAAACCGGACGCCAACTCAATACACGGACAATAGAACACAGAAAGGAGTGCGAGAAAGAGGCAAATCGTAAACACACAAGAGCAGCAAAAGAAGAAGCAGAAAGTACAATAAAAAAGTCAGCCGTAACAGATCATTGCTTAAGAGAAAACCATATAATGGACTGGGACAGCACACGGATCATAACCACCGAACAACAAAAATACAAAAGATGGATCAAGGAAGCAATCGAGATAAGGAGACGTGGATGTGGGACCATGAACAGGGACGACGGAGTTTACACGCTGGACCACGCATGGGACTGCATCGTCGGAGAGGGGAGAGCGGGCAGTAGAGGGCGACAACGTCCTCTGCTGCCCGCAGATAAACGGAGAAGGAAGTGACGCGCCACCATCAGCGTCAGCCTGAAGAAGCCGGCAGCCGTCAGCGAAACTGTAGCTACAAACAGGTAAACAAAACTGTTTCTGTGTTTAAAAAAGAACGAAAGAATGCTCGTTGTGCTGATTTATCGCCCTCCAAAGAACTTCCTTAATGATTCCTGTGATCTTGTGGCAGACTGCATCCTAAAATATGACTTTGTCCTATTTTTTTAGTGATTTTAACATCCATATCTGCTGTCCTGACAATGTGCTTGCTAAAGTTTTTTTTTATTTTATTTGCTAGATTCATTCAATCTAACTCAATGGGTATCATCCCCAACTCATGCCAAAGTTTTTTTTATTTTATTTGCTAGATTCATTCAATCTAACTCAATGGGTATCATCCCCAACTCATGCCAGGGGTCACACCCTAGACCTGGTTCTCTCTTTTGGTCTCCCCGTCATGAACCTTGTGACTTTGCCTCCTGTGTTCTCTGACCACTCTCCTATACTCTGTGATGTTACGTTGCCATGTCCTGTCCCTGTGTGTGAAGCTCCAGCTACGAGGTTAAGAGCCCTGGATGCAGAAACTATTTCAAAGTTTGTGGACTGTATGTCTGTAAGGTTAGAGACGTTTAACCCCTATCCATCTAACACTGAACACCATTCACAACACTTTGATTTACTTTGTAATCAGGTTCTGGACGTGGTTGCCCCTCTCAAGCTTTGCAAGTATAGGCCTAGGAGGGAGCCTTGGCTCTCTGATCTCACACGGGCTTGTAGGCGGGCGTGTAGATCCTCTGAGAGAAAGTGGAAAAAGGATGGCCTACAGGTCTCGCGTGAGTTGTTCAGAGCATCTCTGGTTGCTTATCAGGATGCTGTGAGGGCTGCCAGAATGGCCTATTTTGCAGAAATTATCGAAACAAACTCCAAGAATCCCAGGATTCTCTACAAAACACTAAACTCTGTTCTGGTGTATCAGGAGCCTAGCTTCATGTCTCCTACAGCTGCTGGAAACTCTGAAGCTTTTCACAGATTCTTTGTTGAGAAAGTATCAGGCATTAGAGCAGCTATTTCTGGTAACTCTGTTGACCCTGTTCCAGTTCCTCCATCACCACCCACCCTGAGCTCCCTCAATACTGTTTCATACTCTGAGCTGAGTAAGCTTGTCGCGAGGCAGAAGCCATCTGGCTCTCCACTTGACATCCTGCCGCCTCGTCTCTGGAAGGCTGCCTTTCCGTGTCTTGGCCCATCACTTGGTCAGATTATCAATGGGAGCCTCAGCACAGGTGTGGTCCCAGCTGCTTTGAAAGCAGCAGTCATTCGGCCGACCCTGAAGAAACCTGGTTCAGATGTCTCTGTGATCGCAAATTACAGGCCTATCTCTACCCTGCCTTTTACGTCAAAACTGCTTGAGAAAGTCGTTTATCAGCAGCTGGTCTCACATTTAGCTGACTCTGATCTGTTTGAGGTTTTTCAACCAGGGTTCAGGTCTGGCCATAGCACAGAGTTGGCTCTACTGAGGGTCTTAAATGATATCTATCTATCTATCTATCTATCTATCTATCTATCTATCTATATCTATCTATCTATCTATCTATCTCATCTATCTATCTATCTATCTATCTATCTATCTATCTATCTATCTATCTATCTATCTATCACTAGATCAGGGTACATCTGTGGTGCTTCTGTTGTTAGATCTGACGGCAGCCTTTGACACAGTTGACCACGTGATTCTACTCGATCGCTTGGAACGATGGGTTGGGATCAAAGGGTCTGCTCTGGATTAGTTTAGATCATATCTCTACAACAGGACATTCTGAGTTAAGGTTGGTTTATGCTTGACGTGTCTGCGAGGTCCACACGGCTCCGCGCGGAAAAGTTGCATCATTTTAACAACCACACCCCTCCACCGCGCCTCCCTACGGCCCAGAATTTCCGCAACGCGCACCTCGGAAACCACGCGGACGGACGGACGGACGCGGAAAAACATGGTGGACCGGCAAGAACTAGTATGGCAGAGGTTCGTAAATACAGAAATTTGTATGACTCAGCAATCAAGAGATCACCGTGATCAACATGTTGTAAATAATTCTTGGAAAGAAATAGCTCGTACTGTCGGAAAAGACGAGAACGCTGTTAAAAATGCTGAAATGCCATGTTGTAAACAGTCATTTCTACTTCTATTATGGTGTAGTGTTGGATGCATGCCGTAGAGCTCCATGCTGCCCCGTTCAGTTTGGGAGAATATTGGCTCACCGCAGAGACGAGCCGCACGAACCGTAAACACTGCATATTGTGAAGCGCGTTCCATCCGCGAGCCGCATCACCGCGCGGAAAGTGAATGCGTCAAGCATAAACCAAGCTTTAAACTGGGTGATGTTTTTTCTTCTTGGGAGGGGCTCCGCTGGGGGGTCCCGCAGGGGTCGATCCTTGGTCCTCTTTTGTTTGCCATTTATCTGCTACCTCTGGGGTCAGTCTTTCGTAAACATGGCCTATCATTCCATCTCTATGCTGACGATTGCCAGATTTACTCTCCATTGTGTCAGGAGAAAGGTCACTCTATCCAGTCCTTTGTGTCCTGTATTAATGAGGTGAAGTCTTGGATAATGGCCAACTATCTGCATCTGAATGAGGGAAAGACAGAGCTCATTGTTTTTCACCCCAACAGCAGGAATGAGGGTTGTTATGTTGATGTTGGCCCTCTTTCTCCCTACTCAAAACCAGTTATTACCAGTTTGGGAGTGAAAATTGATGCTGGACTTAAATTTGAGGCTCACATCAACTCAGTGATCCGGTCCCGTTTCTTTCACCTGAGACGCCTTGCAAATATCAAGCCTATGCTGTCGAGAGCCCACCTGGAGCGGGTACTGCATGCCTTTGTTATTTCTAGGCTTGATTACTGCAACTCTCTTTATTCAGGGTTGTGTCAGTCATCAATGCGTCGCCTACAGGTCGTGCAGAACAGCGCAGCAAGGTTCCTGACTGGGACCAGGAAACGGGACCACATCAGTCCGGTTCTGGCCTCCCTGCACTGGCTTCCGGTTTGCTATTGTGCACAATTCAAAATCCTCATCTTTGTTTACAATTGCTTCCAGGGTGGTGCTCCCCCCTATCTGGCCACTCTCCTGAACAAACATTCCCCATCACTCACTCTGCGCTCCTCTGACCAAGGCCTGCTCGCTGTCCCTCGTTCTAGGTGTTGTACTCGTGGGGACCGGGCTTTCTCAGTCCTAGCACCGTGTAGCGTTATGAATATGCCATTTCTGCCCTTAACAGCTGCCCTTTGACACAGTGACAGTGTGCATAAGTTGCCAAGGTCATTCATTCCATTCCATTCCATTCCATTTATTTGATAAAGCACATTTAAAAACAGCATGTGAGCTGACCAAAGTGCTGTACAGGGGTAAAAACATATAGGGTTAAAAGAATAATATAAAAGAATAAAACAACTAGAGCAAAACACAAAGAACCATGAGAAGTCAATAAAATCAGTCAAAGAACAGTGTAAATAAACCATCGATAAAATAACTAGGTAGTAAAAGCAAGAGAATAAAAATGAGTCTTTAAGTGGGACTTAAAAACCCCAATGGAGGAGGAGATTCTGATATTCAGTGGGAGATCATTCCAAAGTTTTGGAGCGCAGACAGAAAAAGCTCGTTCACCACGGGTTTTGCAGCGTTGACGGGGAATCTGTAGTAGGTGTAGGTCACCTGAACGGAGAGTCCTGCCTGGCACATAAGGAGTGAGTAACTCGGATATGTAGGGTGGTGCTAAGCCATTCAGCGCCTTAAAAACAAACAATAAAATTTTAAAACGTATGCGGTAGTGCACAGGAAGCCAGTGAAGTCTTGCTAAAATTGGAGTGATGTGCTGACGACGGCCAGTATTGGTCAGAAATCTTGCCGTCGTATTTTGTATCAGCTGAAGGCGAGATAATGCGGCTTTTGAAATACCAAACAGAATTGCGTTGGAGTAGTCCAACCTTGAGGTGATGAAAGCGTGAATGGTTGTCTCGAGGTGGCGCCGATTCAGAATGGGTTTTAGTTTGGAAAGACGTCTTAGCTGATAAAAACATGATTTAACCATGTGATTAACGTGAGAGTCCATTTTTAGAGCCACATCCATTTTAATTCCAAGATTAACAATTGTCTGACTAATTTTAAAAGGAAGAGCAGAAAAATCAGGAGCGGAGGAAGACGAGCCATTAGGAGTAAAAACAATAAACTC
>SSNQ01033941.1:34542-46568 GCA_006942095.1 Nothobranchius kuhntae
GTGCGCCTGCTTCGGGTGTTTACATTCCAGAAAAGAAGACAGAAGAAGGACGAAGAATGCTTTTCATTAGTTAATCAAAGAACTTTATTTCTAATAAAGCTAATCAAAACAACTGTTGGTCAAAAATAATCAGGTGACCGATCTGTGAAATCACAATGTTATGATTTATGTGTTTAATGAATAACAGGACTCGGGCTAACTAAGCTAGACATCCTGATCCACATAAGGTAAACACATGACACATTTTTCACTCATCCAATCAGAACTTCCTCTCTGATGCGTGGCAGAGTTCTGTGGTGTTTAGTTAATCTGTCCACTCCGATTCGCTAAGAATCAAAAACATCTAAGCTTAATAAAACAGAACGCCATTTTAATTCAGTTCCATCACGAGTTTTCAACGCAGTTCCACCGCTGTTCCAACCAGCTCTCAAATCCATCTGATGTCCATCATCGCTAAGTGAAGAACAGACTGGCCAGCTGTATTTTCTACTTTTAAGCTTAGAACTGTCAAGCTGGAAAACTCTGTCGTTTTATCAACAAGACGACGGTTCCTTCAGAATAAAAGCTGAACTCTATGACCCAATAAAGGGGTGTCTCTACGTGACGCTGACACCTGCCGTTGTACCGGGAGACTATCCATTGACTGGTTTGTCGTGCTGCCGACGCTGTTTCACCAGTTCCAGCACCAAGGAAGGTCGAGGACCTGGCACCAGGATCTAACACGGGGGGGGGGTCTCTGCACGGTACGTAGATCGGCATAGATTGCGTCTCATGTCTTCCTCCTGAAGTCCTTCGTCGATCAGATAGGGCAACAACACCTCGCACTCAGACTCGCCTCCACCAGATGGAGATTCTGAACTGACACACACACACCAACACTTCAGCATTACACCCATCTGCATCCATCATTAGAGAGTTAGTCCTGGTGATTGTTTCGAATAATTACAAAATAAATATTCTTAAATGTCCCATCTTTCTCTCTTCTTGTCTCTAATTCAATACAAGGTTTTTGAATAAAATTCTGATTCTAAGGGCCCGGTCCAAAGATTAATGATCCAGCTCAGGTTTAGATCAGTGATATCTCTGGACCTTAATAAAAGTGTAAGAATATACCAACTATATTCCGCCAGCCTTTAAGAGTCGCCTAAAAACACACCTTCTCCGCTTGGCATTTCCTGAACATGTTTGATTTGGCCCTCTTTTACGTTGAATTTCTTTCACAGTTTTCATTGGTTCACTCTATCCCTTGTTTTACCCACCTGTCCTGTACTAGAATGTTTCACCATTTTTTGTAATTTGTATTTAGTAATTTAATTTATTTTTGAATTGCTTTTATTTTTGATTTATTCACTATATTTGTACTTCTACTGTACCATGTTCAGCGCCTTGGGCTTCCTGTCAGGGTTGCGGAAGGCGCTTTATAAATAAAGCTTTGATTTGATTGAAAGATATTTTCTTCTTCGTGGCTGTTCAACAAGCACTGTGCATAACTGGATTTGGAAGGCTAAATATAAATTGGATTTACTTCTGTGATGAAAGGCTATTATGTTGATCAATATATAGGTGAAATTTGACCCTTCTGGTACATCATATTTTCAAAATGTATTTAAATACAAGAATCTCACACAATTTTTATGTTAAGTTATTTTTCCAAACAATGCAACAAAAATTACAAAATGAATAAAGCTGAAGAATTTTTAAATAAAATACAAGCTAAATTTGATGAAAACACTCAATTTTAAATTGTTTTAACTAAAGTGAAATTTGTATAATCACATCTAACATTTCTTTTTGCTTTTCTGATTCATTTTCATGTTTCTTTTGCTCATAGAAGTTTTACTTCAGGACTGAATGATTACAGGTAAAATGGTGCTGTGCTGCAATTTGTGTCAATACTATTACAATATTATTGAAGGTTTATCCAATTTATTTCACTTTTGTTGAACTATGCTCAGATCAGCTGATTTTTCTTAGTCTGACCTACTGCTGCTTGCTCCAGGAGTACAGAGCCAGAGAGAGGGAGGGGCTGGTTTCAGACCAGGTCTGCTTAATTTAACGGGACAAACAGCTGAAACTGGGAAGGACTGTGAGAGAAAATTGTTCAAACTAAATCACAGGAGATGCCCAAAAAAGGTTTGAAAACCTTGTGTTCATCATGTGTTAAAAAAAACAAAACAAATGGCATTCAAGGGATTTGGTATTAACAAGCTGTTAACTCAGATATGAGTCTAATGAGCTTTGAAAAAAAAGTGTCTGGACTTCTTTGAGTTGCTTGAAGACGTTTCACCTCTCATCCGAGAGGCTTCTTCAGTTCGAAGGTCAAAAGGTGGAGAGTCCCAGATTTAAACCCAGTGGGAGTTTCCCCCCGAAGAGGGAACAAAAGACCCCCTGATGATCTTCTACATAAACACATTGAGGGTGGGTGTGGGTCCTATTCAGCCAGAGTTTCGGGTGAGCTCATTGTGAAACCTGGCCCCACCCTATCATGTGAATTCCTGAGGTCAGATGGCCCAGGAGAGGGCCGAGTCTGATGAGATTTGGGTCAGATCGAGTTCAAGAAATTTTCACCTGTTCTTTGTGGTGGTCTCCCAGTTTTGTTGTTGGCCCTTAGCTGCTGTGAATTTAAAGTGAGGAATAAACCCAAAACGTTTAAACTTCCTAATGTTTTACTATAAAAATGCCACACTATATTAGCTAGCATATTTATTCTATAGGCATTTAGCAACTCTACGTTAAGAATTATGACAGAAAACATAAGATGATATTCTGTGTTGACAGCATCTTTTGCTCCTGGTGTTATACCAATTTCTGCAACCATCAGATTCTGAGTCTGTGAGCTGGGCCTGAAGATATGTTTTTCAAACTAGCTTGCTTAAATTGCTTTTTCCAGGAATGCCCACTGCACCAGTTAAAATATCACCAACATGCTAAACGATGCAAAAGAAGTTCTATGATTAAATGTTATTCAAATATTTATTGTTTCAACCGATTAGTTGTGGATGTTACATGTGCAACTGTCCTTGAAGTTACAACCTGATTTGTGATGATTACATTTGAAATGTTTTGCCAAAAGTCGAAATCATCAAACCAAAAGGAATGGATTTTGAGAAATCTTTGTTTTTATGAAGATTTCCTGTTTCTACAAAACTCTTTGAAAATGTCCATTTAACTTTTTTTAAACTGTCTCCTGGGATGACTCAAGCAGAAAAGAAATCATATAATTTTCAAGGTTTTCATTATTGCATTCAGGCTGAAGAAAGACTGGTGAAATGAAGGTGTCCAAAAGGTGGATTGAACACCGACCATTCGATTCCCATTTAATAGGATCTAAAAGTCATAGCGGTGAACCAGAAAGATACAGTTTCCACTAACAGCGAGAACAAATTTCATTATAAAACTCATGTGAAAACCATTAAATAAATCTCATCATTTGTTGGCGGTGCAGCAGAAAGAATAAGATTCTCAGTTGTGGGTATCCATTCATTCAGCTGGTGTCTGCCCTTTTATCTGATTACAAACAGGAAACAGAGGCTGAGTGCTTACCGCAGGGCTGCATGGAAGCAGCATCAGTCATCGGCCACCATTAGCTGCAGACCTGCCCATCAGATATACTGCAATTAGACATCAGTGTCCATGTGGCTCTGATATAAGGTCACAGAGGTCATAATTGGGCCTTCAGGAGCTTCTGATTTTCTGCCAATAGGAGGCTGATGCACAGCCATTGGACCCCGGTGGGGTCGTTTCTTCAGGCTTCTTCCTGAGGCTGATGGAAACTTATGACTTAACAATGAAGAGTTACAATAATACCCTAAAGATTGTAAGGGCCTAAAGGTTTGTTTTTGCATTACCAGGAGAATGTTGAGATTACTCATCATTCACCCAAGTAACATTCATCCAACATAACATATGGAGGACACTGTTGTTGACAATCCAATTACAAATGGTTATTACTGCAAATAGATAATAATGCAAACCAAAAACTGGCTAAAACTGGCTTAAGTTTGATGTGTCAGAGGCTGAAAGTCTTGCCCAACGTTTAATGACTGCACAATGTCTTCTTTTCAGACTTTGCCATAGGAGTCAGCGTCATCAGTCCTTTTGCTTAACATTTCTTATATGAAATAAAACCAGAATGTATAACTGATTTAATCAATCTAGAGGTGCTCAAAATTGGCTTGTTTTACCAGTATCTGAAATTTAATGCTTCATATCCGATACTGATATAAACTGATATCAACATATGCGGGATCACCCTTAATAAAAAATAAATAAATTACTTAAATAAATAAATTCCACGCAAACACACACTTAATGCCTTGGGAGTGAGCACATTCAACGGCATTTGGCAGGGGGATTTCTCAGCCTCATCCCGAGTGCCGGTGCCCACTTCCAATTTTAAACTGCACTTAGACGCTGAGAGCTGTGGGTGCAAGTGGGGTGGTGCGGTGGCATCAGCTGGCATAGGCCAGACAATGCCTGCACTGCTCGCTCACCACAGCCATGGAATACACCTCATCAACACACACTAACCCTGTATTGGAGCAGGCGGAGGGAGACTAGGGGTCTTAGCACACCTCTGTAGTTGCTTGGCTTCCCAGGGCTGGAGGCTAGGAGGGAGATCTGGCCGTCTGGTTGGGGTCTGGGGTGGTGGGTTACTGTGCTCAGTGTTGGGTGGGGGAGCCTGCTCATCAGCACCCCAGCAGAAAGGGTCAAACTCTGGTAACCGGTAATGGTTGTACCAGTGGCGTGTCCAGCTCTTTTAAAATGGAGTGGCCCAGGTGAGGCACAACTTTGTGCATGGGTGGCACCAATGGTTATGTTTTTTTTTTTTTTGCTTTACCCCCAATCTTTTTGTGGACAATGAAAAGCCTATTTAAAGGTAAATTAGTGTGGTGGCACCTGGGGTGGCCAATCAGATTTTAAGGGTGGAATGTGCTACCCCAGGCCGCTCCCTGGACACACCCCTGGGTTGTACCCCATGTGCAGCAGTACCGGGACCAGGGTGAATAGGGTGCGTATTGGGAGCATGAGTGGGTGTCCGGCGTGCATTTTGTAAGTCTTTGATTGTATGTGCATGTGTGAGCATGAGAGAGGGAGTGTGTGACTGTGTTTGTGTATGACTGTATATGTCAGGTGGGGCCTTTGACTCCTCCCTTCTCCTGGGACTTCTTTTGATGATATAGATCTCGTCTCTCCTCCCCCTGCCACACCTGGTGTGGAGTGTGGTGCCTTGGTCTGCCTGAATGTCTGTCTCATATATCCAACTGTTCCACAACATTTCCATGCAGGTGCACGAGTCTGAGGTGTGTAAAATTACCACCCTTGTTCTACGTAAATAAATGTTACACCGGTTCCACATTAATTAACAGAAAACCTACATGGTAGTCTTCTTTGAGAAGCAATGATTATGAGTAAAATACCAAAAAAGTGTCTAAATACCTGAACAAAAAAGGAATATAGACAATCTAGCTCAGTGGCCTAGTGGTAGAGTGGGAGATCAGGGTTCGATTATTGGTCGAGTCACACCAAAGACTTTGAAAAAATGGGACCCAATTTCTCCCTGCTTGACACTCAGCATTAAGGGGCTGGATTGGGGGGTTAAACCACCAAATGGTTCCCAAGCGCGGCTGTGTCTACAGCTCACCGCTCCCCCAGGGGATGGATCAAATCCGGAGAACAAATGTCGCACACACATCAGTGTGTGTGACGACTAGTTGGACTTTAACTTTAACTTTTTTAGTGGGTTTCTCATCCCAATAATGAATCAACAGGCAAATAAACAAACAAGCGTCCGTGTTTGTGTGTACACATATCTTACGTCTTATATATAATACCGTATGTTCTGGACTATAAGTCACACCAGCCATAAAATGTATAATGAAGAAGAAAAAAAAACATATATAAAGTCACATTTTGGGGGGAAATTTTATTATTTTTCTTACAAAATCTGAGACCAAGCATTTCACATTGCAAGACAAGTACCGGTAACAATAACAGAATAAACAACGAGGGAGCAGCAGCACACCACGGTCTCCAGCAGAGGATGGTGGTGTTTCAAACCCTCCCAGCGGGCGGGGGAGAGCTCATTCCTGGGCCGGAGCCAGACCGCAGCACCCCGCCACAGGCTGCAGCAGGTGATGGCGGTGTTTGAAACCCTCCCAGCGGGACAAGGGAGCTCATTCCTGGGTCGGAGCCGTCCGGCCCGCAGAAACTCGCAACAGGCTCCAGCAGGTGATGGCGGGGCAGAGGAGCTGAAACCTGGACCGGAGCCAGCTTGCAACAGCGCGCCACAGTCTCCAGCAGGTGGTGGCAGGGCAGAGGAGCTCATTCCTGGTCCGGAGCCGGTCAGCAGCAGCGCGGTATACATAATTTGGTATATAAGTCGCTCTGGAGTATAAGTCGCAGGACCAGCCAGACTGAAAAAAAGTGTGACTTATAGTCCGGAAAATATGGTATAGCTCAGTGTATGTTTAACATACAAAAACGTTTTTGAAAATAATATTATGTATTTGTAGTCGTGTTCAATTAAACTCAAAACAAAATCTAATAAAATTATTTTACTTATAGAATACCAACATGCATATAATTTTACATCCAGAAGGGGGTGCTGCAGCACCCCTACTTCCCACGGCCTTGTAAAAATATTAAAATGTTTTGGGTTGTGAAAACAGATCAAAGCCAGACATTGTTGCTCAGACCTCATATACCATTGACATAGTATATTTTTCTTCCGCTCCTATCCTGGTTTATTTACTTCTTAAGCCTGATTCATGCTTCTCCGTCTGCGTCATTGCGGAGACACACAACGTCCTTGCGTGCCTGCCGGAGAGCTCCGCAAGGACGGACAGAGTCGAGTTCTCTTTTCTAAATATTCGTCAGTCGAGACGGACAACACAAGCTTGTGATTGGTCAGGACGCCGCTGTTGTTTACAGCACCGCCATTGTTCCCTCAAAAACATAAAGAGAGCCGAGGATAACTAGCTGCAGACACGGAGAAGCTTGAAGAGTACCTCGCGAAAAAACTCAAAAAATATGAACGTTTAATTCCCCCGTGACTGGAGGAGTGAAAAGATGCGCAGCAAGCGTTTTGTTTGTGGACGGAAATGACAGGAAACGTGGGTTTAGAGGTGGGGAGCGCATGAAGAGATGGAGGAGAATGAGAGACAAATATGTCCGTGTTAAAAACTCATATACAAAAAACACAATATAAACACACCATCTTGGACCGATACATGACATGATAACACAGAACAGCGCTACGCCCTCAGTTGTCCTGCCGGGCAATTGCTTTGCAACACTCTCCAGGAGACTGAGAAGTATGAGAGCAAAATGCTTCCGTCAATCCGAGCGTGTCTGTCCCTTGCGGAGCTGACGGAGAAGCATGGACCAGGCTTTACATTTAGAAACAGAAGAATAAACAGATCATGAACATGCTGATTTTGTTTTACATGTTCGTGCCACGGAGAACATTTGTCTTTGTAAGTATCAATTTGTTTAGGGAATGTTTGGGTGTGTGTAGAAGTTACTTGGTTGAAAAAATCTAAGCAGTGTGAGCGTACTCATACTAAGCAAGTCTAATTGTACAATGCTATGACTTGTGTATTAGCCAGTAATGTATATTTTCTGTTTCTGTCTATTGTAGTTATGATGATAAAACACTTATAAACGTTTATATTCAATTCAATTTTTTCAATTCAAGTTTATTTATATAGCGCCAAATCACGACAAGAGTCGTCTCAAGGCACTTCACATACTAAACATTCCAATTCACAGTTCATTAAGCCAATCAGAAATAATGTTTCCTATATAAGGAACCCAGCAAATTGCATCAAGTCACTGACTAGTGTCAGTGACTATACAGCAATCCTCATACTAAGCAAGCATGCAGCGACAGTGGAGAGGAAAACTCCCTTTTAACAGGAAGAAACCTCCAGAGAATCCTGGCTCAGTATAAGCAGCCATCCTCCACGACTCACTGGGGATCGAGAAGACAGAGCAGGCAGACACACACACACACACACACACACACACACACACACACACACACACACACACACACACACACACACACACACACACACACACACACACACACACACACACACACACACACACACAGACAGTAATGTGTCTATAATTATATTGCGATGTCTTAGTAAATATTGTATTTGGTGAAAGATAAACTTTATTGTTTTATCCTAGTGGATCTATAATTAAACGGATAGACTAGTATTAGCACATCAAAAGTCAATGAAAACAAAAAGTTATTATCAGGAGAATGTATTAGTGGTTAGCAGCAGTGTGCTAGTCGATGGCCCCCTCCATGAGGCCACCACAGCTCAGCAGAACGTCATTGTAGCTTATAGAGATCTTCTTTAGGAAAGTTGTCCTAAATAAAACTAAAAATCTCAAAAACAAAATACCAGATCTGTCATATTTTGGCATTTTGAGAGAGAGAGAAGATGAATCCAATGGCTGCCACACACAACTGATATAGTTGAGTCAGATTTAAAGATAAAGTTAAAGTGTTCAGTGTCTTTCACAGCACATAATCTTACAGAAACAGGTTCAGAAGGAAATTCTAGCCCTCCCAAACTCACTTATTATCTGAACCATTTCTCCTCATTAGGGTAGCTGGTGCCTATTTCTAGCATTTGAAAGGTGAGAGGCCTGTCCACCCTGGACAAGTCGACATCCATCACACAGCGAGACTGACAAGCAACCGTCACACACTCACTGACACCTTGGGGAGCCAATCAACCCAGCATGCATGTTTTTGGTCTGTGGGAGAAAATCCAGAGTACCTGGAGGAAAACCACACATGCATAAGGAGAAGATGCAAACTTGAAGAACCACAACTCAAACATGAAACTGACGCAACATTGCTACCAACTGTGCCGCCATGCAGCTTGGCCTCCCTAATCCCAGCTATAATCTTCAATTCCTCCTGGGCAATCCCAAAGCGTTCCAAAGCCAGAGAGGGGTTCCAGTGAGGAGTGCCTACTTTACCTCCAAAGACGCTTTTAGACCCAGGAGAAACTCGAGGCAACAATTCTCTATTGATATGACCGTAATCCCAAACAATTAAATAATAATTAGAGAAATGAGCCATTAATGGTCTGTTAATTGTTGGCAGATTGGCTCCACTGGTGGATGCTTAAATCCCAGCTCTGCTTAAAAGCAGCAAACAGAGAACATAGAGCTCTGTGTCAAACTCAGCACTTCTCCCTCTCACTCCTACTCCTCCCGCATCACCCGTCCATTTTCACTCACCCCCCACCCCTCTACATAACTGACAGGCTGCAGTCATGGAGGTGAATGGTGCAGCAGCGATTTTAATACCATCAACTCCCACGTTCTGCCAATTAGAGCTGCTGGCAGCGTCTGATGATGGAGCTATTAAAAGAGACATTCGAGGTCTATCTGACAGATGGATTCATGCCTCTTCTGTCTTAATAGAACCCGCCCACTGCTCCGCCCACAGCTGACACGTGTCACCTCCACATTTAGCTTCAACGCTGTCAAGAAATCAGTAGAAGCAACCGCAGTATCAGCAGTGAGGCAAGATAGAATATCTCCCAAATACTGTAAATACTGTATGCTGTGCTGTCCTTTGCAGGAGCAATATCTGCAGCAAAGATGAGAAGAAGGACCAGAAAAAGGAAATCCTAAAGAAATTTCGGGGTAAACACATAGAAGACAGTGGAGGAAATGAGTTGGACAGGAAGCTCTTTGAAGATCAGGGTGATTAGAGGGATGGAGATAATGTAAGGTAGAATGAGGCCATGTGAAAAGAACTAAGAATAACTTGGATTAGTGCAGCTCAATATGACCACATTTCCCAAGAGCACGGTTTGGTATTTTCCTTCAACTTTTTCCCAATTTTTTGTCCCTGCTCCGTTGAGGTTTCTGGCAAGGCTGAGTCAGGCCAGTATAGCGACTGTGGCCGCTGATTGCCTAGGGGACCACAATTTTTTCTGCAGAATTTCTGCGTGGCATACAGATCAACCCACACTGATTACTGATCATGTGGAGCCAAGTGGTATTATCTCACTTTGGAGACAAATACTAAATGAACACTCTTAACCAGTACAACAGGATACAGAGTTTTAAAAACAGCTTGGTCTTGTCGAATGAATCAACAGATGAAGCAGCAGGGGGGCAGACTGTGCCAGGGGCAAAATCGGTCCTAAAGGTTTTTAGAAATGGACTAAACATGGCTATCCTTTCTTCAAACAACTTCCATGCTCACAAGGCCTGAGCTTTACTTCTTTCACACAGAAAACGGCCCTCGATCACCAGCTGATGATCTTCTGCAATGGGGCAATGCAAGCCAACAAAACTTATCTCACCCTTAATAACACCTATTTACTCGTAGATCCAGATTGTTTGTGGCCAAATAGAAGCTAGCAAACGCTTTTGTCTAAAGCGACTTACAAGTGATAATCGGCATTTTGCCCTTGAGGCTATCAACAACGATAACAACAACAACTTGAAGTTATCTGCTGTCAACTGACAGTCTGCTCTTACAGTCAGAAATAGGGGATAACAGCCATTTGGCACTGATGCATGAACTCCAGCTGCTGGCGTAGGTGGGTCAGATGCTATTTGCAGACTTTTCCAAGTGTTTGTTTAGAGCTGCACATGGAGCCAGATGGGTGGAGGTTACTGCAGGAGAATTTAAATAGTGAGCTCGATGCTGTCAGTCACAGGAATGTACATTAGACCTGAACTGTCAGACTCTTCCTCAAAATATATTTCTGTCCTGGTCCTAAAATGTCTTATGCAATGGGCCATTCTCCAGATGTGTTGTCATCCAGGTCCACAGAACTAACACTTCCTAACTTTATCAATGTAGACCAAGTTCACTGAGAAACCATTTTCTCCTTGTTATTTTTTAAAAATGTTTTGGTCACTTTGAGTTTAACATACAGGCTGAAAGTAAAAATCAAACCACAAACTACCAAATGGGTTCTGAGCTCAGTTGTGTCTGCAGCTCACCACTCCCCCAGGGGGTGGGTCCTATGTGCAGGACAAATATCACACACCAGTGTGACAACTAATGGGACTTTAAATCAGGAAGAAGAGTGGGTTGTCCAGAAATCAGAGGGTGGTAGGATCAATCCTGTCTCCCAGAAGAAAATTCTGCTGTTGTGTCCTTGGGGAAGACACTTAACTCCCATTGCCTACTAGTGGTGGTCTGAGGGACCGATGACGCCTGTGCTCGGCAGCCTCATCTCTGTCAGTGCGCCCCAGGGCAGCTGTGGCTACATTGTAGCTCATCATCACCAGCGCGTGAATGTGTGTGTGTGTGTGTGTGTGTGTGTGAAAGGGTGTATGATTGTGTTGTAAAGCACCTTGGGGGGTTTAGGAATCTAGATGGTGCTATATCAAATATAGGCCACTTGCCATTTACCATCAACATTGCAAAGCAAACAAAGTTAGCAGTAGAGTTGCATTCCTGTTGTCTGAAGATCAGGAAATAAGACTTAAAATCCTGGAAATTCTGCTTCCAACTCCTTTGGCCAACTTACACCGGTTTCACACTGGAAGCATCAGTGATGCGAAACAACAGTGGAACAGCTTACTCACAAACTTCAAAGCAGTCCTTTTCACACCGGGAGAGTCTTGGCAACAGCACGGCTTCCTCGCTGCACTCTTTGCTGGACTCACAAGATTACAATATCCCTCAAGACTTCCGGTCACAGTTTGTTTATGCAATCTGCCATTAAACCAAAAAGAAGGAAATCACGATCACTGATGTCGCTGTTTGATGTCATACACGATGTTGTGAGACTGAGAGACTGAGTAGAGCCACTGAGTTGGATGACTTCCAGAAGAAGTCTTTTGGGCATGTGTGGCGATCAGAAGGCCGCCGTGGGTTGGCCCAGTACATGCTGAAAGGATTATATCTCCAGGCTGATCAGACAATGCCATGGGACCTTACTGGTGGATTGGGCTTTACTGTTGGCACTACTACACCCTCTACCTGGACCAAGTTAAGCACATGTAAATAGACAGATGGA
>SSNQ01033941.1:65813-90221 GCA_006942095.1 Nothobranchius kuhntae
GGCCTTACATGGACAAGCACCATCATGCATTGGTGATCTTCTCAGTCCCTATACCTCCAGCAGGTCCTTGAAGTCCAGTGACCAAAGCCTACTGGTTGTGCAGCACATCAGGCTAAGGACCAAAGGTGACAGATCATTTGCTGCTGTGGCCCCCAGACTCTGGACCTTTCTCCCCCTAAGCCTGAGATGTGTGGACTCAGTGGTCTCCTTCAAAAAGCAGCTGAAGAGTCATCTGTTCAAGCTGGCTTTGGCGTGACCTTCATCACCACTCTCTCCTTATTCTGCTCTTTTTATTTATTCCACCTTTCCTGGGATCCACCGATTTCCCTCTTTTCTATAAATTTTCTCTTTCCCTTTCCCTACATTTTTATCACATTTTTAACCATATCTTTTATTCATTTTTTAAAAATCTTTATATAAATAAATGTTGTTCTTGTGAAGTGCCTTGTGATTTTTATGTTGAGACTCTATATTTAAGCTCCAAAGTCGCAGAATTGTGACAAGCAGCAATGTTGGATTTAATAAGCCACAGGAGCAGAAATGAGCCCTCATGTGGTTAATACGTTACACAGCGGGGTGGCAGACACCTGTAACTTCAATCTAAGCAGCATTTGTGGGTGTGTTACTATTCAAACTTTTGGAGTATTTAGAGCTTGAACCCCGCCCACCAGTCGCAGAGTTGCGGGGCTTGTCAGAGCGATCAGATCGAGTGAGAGCGAGCGAGTGGTAGAGGAAAAAAACACAATGCTGAGAGGAATGTTCAGTGCTGACGAAGCTCTTCGTCTAGTACTGGCAGATTCGGATTCAGGGGAAGAATATTTCCTTTCCGAGAATGATCTGTGGTCTTCTAGCGAGACAGAAAGCGTGGCTTCAGCACACAGCAACAGGGAGTCTGTCAGCGATGACGCAGTTACACAAGCAGCCCATCCAGCCCTTACCTTGTCCGATGTTCCGCGTCACCGAGTCCGGGGTCGGGGGAAGAGATGTGGCGGGGGGCCTCGACCAGCTCGTACCAGGTCTGATCTTTCGCTCCACCATGTCGGGGTGGGGGTGGGGGAGACGGTGAAAACTCTGCTGGTGATCGATTCAGCCCCGGGGCAGGGGTGTAAAACGCGGGAATTGCAGCAGGAGGGGGAGGAACCGCGGGGGGAAAAAAATCACTGCTAGCAGGGGGGTGGCCCAACACAGCCTCAGTGACAATAATAATGATGATGGCTGGGTTAGTTTGGGAGAAGAGGAACAGTACTCAAGTGGATCAGGCATTTTGATGAGCCAGCAGGATACTGTGGAGACAGGGATCTGTCAAATTCAGAACACATTGATTTTCTGTCAGTTTTTTAGATGAGGAATTCTGGACCCTCATCACAACTGAAAGTAACCGATATGCTCACCAGTATTTAGAGAGGGAGGAACTGAAATCTAGCTCCAGATATAATGACTGGTACGATGTAACTGTCCCAGAAATGAAAGCGTTCATTGCCATTCAGTTCTGCATGGGGCTTGTGGAAAAGCCTGAGATTGAGGATTATTGGGCTGGCTTTTGGCGAACATACACACCTGGCTTCAGCAAAGTGATGTCAAGAAACAGATTTGAGATAATTCTTTTCTCCACTTTGTAAACAATGCTGAGCGTGTTGAAAGGGGTCAGCCAGGTCATGACAGACTGTTCAAGGTGCGCCCCATTATTGAGATGATAATTCCACACTTTTCATCCCTCTATGGTCCGCAGAAAGAACTGTCCTTGGATGCAATGGCCATCGCATTCAAGGGAATGCCTACCTTGAGGTTGTACATCCCCAAAAAATCAGACAAATATGCCTACAAAGCATTTGTTCTGAGTATTATTTTGTAATTATTATTAATAAATTATTAATTATTAATTTGCAATTGTAACAATTATAAACAAAACAGTGTTCTTGATTGATACGCAGTAAACATAACAACATACCAATAAAGTAATAAATATTTATATATATATATATATATATATATATATATATATATATACATATATATGTGTGTGTGTGTGTGTGTGTGTATGTATGTATGTATGTATGGCTACATAGGAATACGTATATGTTTCAAACAATAAAAACATCAAGAAAATAAGACAAAAACATAAAAAACAACAACAATCTGCAAATGTGATGCAATCCAATATGGCTGCCACCTGATGGCGTCATAATGTGCAAATTATGTGAGTGGATTTGTTCCTATCACAAAACTTGGCTCATACTGAAGATTTTTCTAATTTACAATATTTCTCTATCTCTAACCAGATTTAAGCTACAAGCTCTTTAAATATTGATATAAAAATTCATATTTTACTGAAAAAAAAAACTATGGTGCCTAAAGGGCACCAAAACGGATCCCCTCAAAACCTTGGTTGCTCCAAGTAATCCTGCCCATACAAGTTATGAGCAGAGTCGGTGACTAAGAGCAACATTGGCAGAGTCCAACTCTCACTGGAAACAAGCTCGACGTACTGCTGGCAATGCGGGCCAAGCTCTGACACCGGTCATACAGGGACCTAAAAGCCCATATCAGAGGGCCTGGTAACCCATACTCCCGAAGGACCCTCCTCAGGGCCTCCCAAGAGATGCGGTCAAACGCCTACTCGAAATCTTTGGTGTGTTCTTGCTGTGTTGAGTTTCAAATTCCATCTTTCAGTTCTTTTAAAAACACAAAAAAGGTGTTTAAAGAAAAATATGGACAACAAGGAACAAAGGACTTCCGCCGTTTAGAACGATTACATCAAAAAGCCTTCTCCAAATCCCCAAAACTCACGTAAATTTATTGGGCAAACTACCCGACGGACCCCCCTCTCCAGAACCCCTGAATAGGCTTTACCTGGAAGTCTCAAGAGTTAGATTCCTCCAAAAATAAAGTCCCATTAGTTGCCACACTGGTGTTAAATTTGTTCTCCATTTTTGACCCATCCCCTGGGGGAGCGATGAGCTGCAGACAGCCATATTCGAGAACCAAATTGGGCCCCATTTTTTGAAAGTCTCTGGTATGACCCGATCGTAGATTTGAACCCACAATCACCCAGTCTCAGGGCAACCCCTGAGCTGGGGCTGTAGTTAGAACTCAACCTGCGTCCCACCTTTAAAAACGGGGGGAGGGGATGGGGCAATCTGAGTGTGGAAGCTAAAATTGTGACTCATACAGAAAACACTTTTCAAATCTCCTTTGGTCCAGTTCTGGTCAGTGTGAACTGGAGGTACGGTTTCTGGTGCAGTCCTCCCCTGATGAAGCTCTACTGGAGAAAGGTGCTGTAGTTCAGTGAGGGTAATCAGTTGACCATGGCTGAAACTAGCAGTTATTTCAGCTACTGTTTAATTTCCATTATCTTCAATCTCCTCATGCTCATCAGGACGTTCTTTGTTAAGCCTAAAGTCATGAGTGAAAATCTCAGTAAATCAGCAGTTTCTAAAACACTCAGACCATGGCATGCTCAAAGATTGTCAAATCTTCATTCTTGATCAATCTGATGGTCAGTTTGGACTTCAACAAATCACCTTCAACTCATCCACATCTATGCCTGAAAAAAGTAAGCCATTGTCATGGGATTGTAAAGGGTTTTCTGGAAACCCGGAATTTAGCCACACACAGGAGTTAAATATATAAAAAGATACTTTATTAAAAGAGTAAGGGTTTGGGCATGAGCTGGGTCTCTGTAGCCAAGTACTGTTGGAGGGGTCGGTGTAGAGGGAAAATGTGGCAGAGACAGGGGGGAAACGTTGGTTTGGAGAGTTCCCAGGATGTTCCTTAGACAAAAAAAACTCTCTTTCGTCTTCTGTCTGTGAATATGTCTCCTCTTCTGTGACACAGACAAATATTATCCACAAATACTCAGTCCATAGGCAGGGTTCAGAAACAGGCAAAGGTCATCAACAGCGAGGCAGAAGCAGGCATATTTAACAGGAGGAGCAGACTAGGATCAGAAGCTGTGGTTCAAAACAGGGTCAGAGTCCAGAGGTCAGAAAAGCAGTCAAATCCTTTAAGGTAGTGATGTTACCTGTGACACGCAGGATTCGAAGCTTGTATCACCAAAACGAACCACCGCAGAGCAAAGCACTGTGTCGGAGCTTGATTTGTTTACTGAAAGTCACGTGACCAATGAGCAACGATGCTTCGTTTCACCCTTCCACCCACGTGACCGCTTCACACGTTGTTTCAAACATTAAAAGCAACGCAAACCGAGAGGCGCAGGTTTATGGCAAGCCAAATGAGCATTTATTCTGATATCAAGATATCAGCCAGAATTGTCATGAACATGTAAGCCATTTCTGTCCACTAGTTAACTAATTAGCCATGTTTGTGTCAACTAGTTAAATAGTGACAGCCTAAATGTCAACTAGTTAACTAGTAAGGCCTAAATTCTCTCTAGTTAACTAGTTAAAATGTTTCATATCTTACTAGTTAACTAGTATTGCTCAGTGTGTTCACTATAGTTAACTAGTGCACATTTATGTCTACCACAAGTTAACTTGTGTGCACATTTTGACCCTCACTAGTTAACTAGTGAGACAAATACCTTAGCTGACTGGTATGCATTTCTGCTTTTACCAGTTAACTAGTGAGCAGTTTTTGTGTCAACTAGTTAACTACTGAAGCCTAAATGTGTTCACTAGTTAACTAGTGGGCACATTTTCACTCTCAATATTTAACTAGTTGACACAAACATGGCTAACTAGTTAACTAGTGGACAGAAATGGCTTACATGTTCATGACAATTCTGGCTGATATCCTGATATCAGAATAAATGCTTATTTGGCTTGCCATACTGGTTTGTATGTCCTGAGATTGACGGTTCAGGATTCAGTATTCAGTGATTAAACACCGAGTCGCAAAAATGGATCCTGTAGCAAAAAGAGGGCGTTCTGAGATGTGGGAATGTTTCAATTTAATCTCTCCAAATAAGGTTTGAAAATGTATTTGGTCTAGTCTAGTAAATTACCTTTATAGTAGTAATACTTGGTGCATATTGTAGGGCTATATCTTTTAGACTGTCTGTCATTTTCCTTTAATCAAATTAAAATCTAGTTTGGTATGATTTTTCTTCTTTTATTGGTAATTAATATAATAGTTGATGAGCTTTTCAGTTTGGTTGTGTGTAATGGAATTTAGTATGTCCTATTCTTATGTGAATTTTCTAATCTTCATTTTGTTACTCTATTTCTAAAAAAGATACATAAATTGAGCTAATTATTCCTGCCTAATAATCCAATAGAAATGTGAAAAGTAAAATATGTGAATATGTAGAGAATGTTAATATGTGTAAATTAGATATATTTCATCACGTATCCCATAAAAATAAACATTGTTTCATTTCAAGTATTCACACCAAGAAAAGCAATTTTAGTATATTTAATGTAATGTTCAAATTCAAGACACTTTTATTATATGATCCTGAGGAAGCTTTTTAATGCTTTATTTGTCCATAAAGTTCAATACACCATTCATTTTCAGTAGAATTGGCTGACAATACAATGAAATACAAACATTTACCAGCAGATGTCCTCAGAGAGTTTTGAAGCATCGAACCTTGAACCTTTTTTTCAATACAATTGGATTGTGAAGCTTTGTTGGTTCAAAAGGCTTCACATCATCATCACTACTTTAAGGGCTAGGCAGAGACAATCCAGGAACGTGAAGGTGGTACAGGGCTTGGTAGATCAGAACGATGAATTGCTGGAATGCTGAGATAAAAGGCTACAGACAATCTGGCAGAGAAGCAGAGATCACTGAGGGTTTAAATAGAGGAAAGAACAGGTGTGCTCCATGAAGTAATCAGGCAGAACTCAGGTGAACTAGATGATGCTGATAGTGCAGGAAGGGCAACCAACATGACAGGCAGAATATGAGGAACATGAATCATTAGGTTTGGGACACAAAGTCTCACTTGTCCTTTGATTCTCTGATTCAGATGGACATAATTGTTTGCCTTTGTAATATTTATAATTCTCAGTCATTTTAATAACGTGGACTGAAAGGCAGTTGAGCTTTCAGTTCATCTAGAAAATAAATATGTGTTTGGGGTTAATTTTCAATGGTGTTGGGGAACAAACAAGCTTTGTCTTATGCGCTCACTGTTCTGTTGCCCTCAGATCTCAGCAATTAAAGTCGAGTGTTTTCTCAAAAGGGAAACTCAGCCTCTCATTATGTTTAAAACTGTCCACATTGATGATGTCCCTGAAACTAAAGGGCCTTTGTCTCTTTCTTTTACTTTACTGTCTAAATCCCAAATATCTTTGATATTTCCTCAGGTGAAACTCAAGCTGCACCATGAATCTGTGCGTTCAATGACTCAGCGTTACAGTTAGAGGTTAGTTAGTGCACAAAAACAAAGCTTAAAACATTTCCACATCTGCATCATTACTTAAGGGTCAAACCAACATGTGTAACCTGCAGCTGCACTCGTGCTTTGCTGCAGATACACTTGCACACAAGAGTTTGCTTGTAAACAGGGGTTTCCTGTGAAGTGCAGCCTCTCCAGCTCCATCATTGGCTTTCTGTGCTTCTGTTGGCTCACCCCAATGACTCGCCGTTCTTCACCTCATCCTCCTCATTACTCTCCAGCATATTTTCACATTAGCCGTGGGCGGTTGATAAAGTTGCTTTGTTTAATGAGAAGTTTTTGCCGTGGTGGCGTCAGGTTGGTTTGTTTACCAGATCTGAGCTTGTGGGAGGCTGGCATCTGTTTCTGCCTGAATTGTAAGCTCAGAGTGTCAGCTTGTTAAAAAAAATAAAAAAAGGTTGGAAAATATTTAATATCTATAAACAAAAGGACACAAAATCTGAATGTGTTACAAATGAATAGAACTCAGTTGAAAACTACGATGCAGCAAATCTGTGTGAATTTGACAGAACATGCAGCTAAAAATAAGCAAAAGTGAGGGAGGTGAAGAGGGTAACAACACTGTTCTGGGAAGTGAAAGGGGGTGTGTGTGATGCACACATGGATTTAACTTATTTACTGGAAAGCACTGAAGGCACTCTACTACCTGGTTTGTAAACCATCAATACGTTTTTAAATAACAAGTTGACGGGTCATCTTATTTTTAAATACACTTAACAAAATATAAACATATAATATAATTATATAAAATACAGTGGCGGCTTGTCCATAGGGGGCGCTATGGGGTGCCCCACCAGTCTCACAAGAAGAGGAAGAAGAAAATAGGAAACACAAAATATATAAAAAAAGAAAAAATAATACATGATAATTAAACTAAACGATCTATACCTCATACGCCATGTGCAATCTGCATTTAAGTGTAATGCTTTCTCACACTTTTACCATGACCAAGTCATCTTTATGCATTTCCTGTTCCTTTAGGGTGCAGACCTATAACGGGTGCATGCACTCTGCATCCCCCTCCAATACAAAGAGTAAGAGAGCCTTTGGATGCAGAGGTTTGCAACCAAAACATTCATAACAGCTATGAGTATGAACCTGTATTGTTTTTCTTACATAAAAACTCAAAGACGATAGAGCGTCTCCGTTGCTGAGATAATTTGTTGCACCTCACAGGTGCGCCATATCAAGGTGCCAATTGGATAGAATGAATAGGTAGTTATGGTAGTCACACATATACCATAAACTGTCTCTAAAGGCATTCCAAAGAAATTGGCAGTACATCCAACTGGTCTCACAACTGCAAACTACGTGTAACCACACCAGTCCAGGACCTCCACATTCAGCATGTTCATACCTACAATTGTTCAAGCCAGTGGTGGGCCTGCTGAGGCTACAGTAGTGTGTAGCTAAACCAACCTGCAGAATAAAATCATTTGCAACTCCTATGGTCTGGATATATTGCTAGGCTACTGAAATAAAAGAAATACAATTAAAATACATAAAACAACTAAAAAAAACATCTTAAACGTTTGTACAACAAAATTAGTGTAAAATCGTCAGAAATATCCCCAAGGACAGCAATGGAGCTTTGTTGAGATGATGATTAACACTCCACCCTCTCCAAAAATAGTGTGTCTGCTGGTCTTCTTGATCCCCAGTGAGTCATGGAAGATGGCTGCTTATACTGAGCCAGGATCCTCTTGAGGTTTCTTTTTGTTATAAGGAAGTTTTCCTCTCCACTGTCGCTGCATGCTTGTTTGGTATGAGGATTGCTGTAAAGACGCTGACCCTAGTCAGTGACTCAATGGAATTTGTTGGGATCCTTCTATAGTAAACATTTTACTGATTGGCCTAATGACCTGACCTACATTGGAATGTTTACTGTGTGAAGTGCCTTGAGACGGCTGTTGTCGTGATTTGGCGCTATATAAATAAACTGAATTGAAAACTGAATTGAAAATTAATTAATTAATTAATTTATTTATTTATTTAACTTATGTCTTTCAGGAGGATAAACTGCTTGAGATGTAACATCTCGTTTTCGAGCAGGTCCTCCTACAACACAACCAATAACAAATAAGGTGGCAGAGTTAGAAAGTTATAACAGACTTAAAAAAAAAAAAAAGAAGGAAAGTAAATAATAGATAATAATAATAGATACGAAACGTATGTTAAGCATTTTCGTACGTTCCTACCCTCACCTATGGTCAAGAGCTTTGGGTAATGACTGAAAGAATGAGATCGTGGATACAAGTGGTCGAAATGAGTTTTCTCCACAGGGTGGCTGGGCTTCCTTAGAAATAGGTTGAGAAACTTGGTTATCCGGGAGCAGTTCAGTTGAGATGGCTCGGATATCTAGTAAGGATGCCTCTTGTGTTCCTCCCTGGTGAGGTTTTTCAGGCACGTACAACCGAGAGAAGACCTGAAGGAAGACCCAGGACATGCTGAAGGGACAATGTCTTTTGGTTGGCGGAGGAGCTGGCTCACGTGGCTGGAGAGAGGGAAGTTTGGCCTCCCTGCTTAGGCTGCTGCCCCTGTGATCTGACCCCTGATAAGCAACAGAAAATGGATTAATGGAAAATTTGAAATAACTGAAATGTGCTTTTTTTTTAAAGTTTGTTTCTCAAATTTGACAGTTACATTATTGTGAGGAGTGAGCACCACCTCACCCCTGCCACATGGACCTCAAGGGATAAACCATCAGTCCTGCTCAATGGTCAACTTTCCTCCCGGGGTCACCCATAAAGACAGTGGGAAGGTTAAAAGAATTAAGGAGCAATGCAATGCATCACCACAGGCTAAACTCTCAGAATGGCCACAAGGACTAATGTGATGAGCCACCCCAAAATTTTCTTTGGCTCTGTTTGGCCACCTTTATCTAAATATTCTGTGGGGTGCCCCTGCTTCCACTTCTCTCAAATCCCCTCAGAATGTAAGGAACACACACCAAACCAAAAATATTCTCTTCAGAATATTAAATGAAATGTGTTTTAACCAGTCATATCTCCTCCGCGGAAGTCTCCAACATTACCCTGTGTGACCATCAGAGCCTTCTGCTGCTAACAGTTCAACAAGTTTTCTGAACAACTTCTTTTTCACCCAGCAGCTGTTTTCTTTAGCTTTTTTATGAGTCTCTGTTCCTGTCTGACAGTAAGTTTACAGTCAGGCAGAGAGAAACACAGGTTGTGGGGTACCACAATGACTAAAATAAGGTGGTTAATATGGTGACCCCGAAGATCCATTGCTTGCTATGGTGACCTTAACTGTCCACTAGCAATAGCTTTGCCATATCTGTGCCTTTCAGCAGCAGCAGCAGAAGCAGCAGCAGCTTTTTTTGAATATGATAAATAAATGATAAATGATGTGCACTTGTATAGCACCTCTCAGAGTAAGGACTCCAAAGCGCTTTACACTACAGTGTTACCATTCATCCATTCACACACACATTCACACACTGATGGTGATGAGCTACGATGTAGCCACAGCTGCCCTGGGGCGCACTGACAGAAGGGAGGCTGCCAGCACAGGCGCCACCGGTCCCTCCAGCCACCACCAGCAGGCTTAAGTGTTTGGCCCAAGGACACAACAGAAGAAATCTCTGTCTGGAGCTGGGATTGAACCTGCAGCCCTCTGATTACTGGACAACACGCACAACCTGTTGAGCTACTGCTGCCCTTTTGTATAGCACTTTAACAATCCAAAGGATACCCAGAGTGCTAAACACTACACACAAAACATTTACAAGTAATGTGACAGTAGTTTAGAGTAGTCGCTAAAAAGAAAAATTGAACAGTACTACTAAAACAATAAAGGCAATAAAACACAAAATGAGAACATTATTTACTATGCAATGTGCTTCAAAGCTAGTGTGTAAAAATGCATCTTAAGCCTCAGTGTAGTGAATAATCAGGAAGAGTCAAAGAAAAGTTATTTTGTTACTTTATTAAAAAGTAGAATAAGTTTATCTGAACTCCTGTCTCCTGATGCAACTCTGCAATAATGTCTTGGTTCAAAGGTAAAACAATCACAGAATTGTTGTACCTGTGATTGGTGTGATCACACCTCACTGATGTAATGTCCAAAATGGTCAATTTTCACCTATATATTGATCAACATAATAACATTTCATCTACAGCATAAATCCACTTTCTATTTGGCTTTCCAGAACCAGAAGGTTCTGTTCAGCGTGTGTTGACATTCCATTTCTGTCATCAAACTGACATTCAAATGCCTTAGCTTCAGATAAGAGAGGACGCTATCGCGTTTTGGCTGTCGCTTCTCTGTCCGACTAAAAAGCTTGTCTCGTTTTTGTCTAGTTATTCACTGCTTTACTGCTTTTCTTACCTGACTCTGGTGCCTTCTGGTCCCTCTCCACTTTAATTTGTCCTCCTAAGCCGTCTCCATCTGGTCCTCATTTGAAACGGCGTGGTTTCCCTCCAACGTCCATGCAAAGCTAAATTACTCCGCCAAGGCCACTCTAACCCACGCATATAGCTTATCACCTGCTATGTGATGTTATGGCTGTGTCTGACTTGTCTTCTAGCTCCTCGGTTGCCTCCACTCTCCGCTATCCTGTCGACCATGGCTCTACGATACGCACCCTCGCAGCTCCTCTGGCTCAACCACAGCTCACCTCTACCAAAGGACCTCACCACTACAATCTCACAGCTTGGACTTCTTCGACATCGCCCCTACATCTATAGAGGCTCCCGTCGCAAGTTTGTTTACAACCTATCAGTTGATAACTGCATCCCTACACTGGTCTGACTGCAGCTCACGCTCCTCCATTCAGCGGCTCCGAAACTTCCGCCTACGTCATCCGAACTTCGGTCACACGACTCATGATAACATCCTGCTATTCCCAACTTCCGCCCCAAGATTTTCACAACAAAAGCGCATCAAATCTGCGCTAGTCAACACCAGGTCTCTTAATAACAAAATCCAAATTCTACAGGAATTTATAACAGACAATATGCTTGACCTTCTCTATCCCACTGAAACTTGGCAGAAACCCAGGGACCATTTTGCACTAAATCAGATCACCCCCACAGGATACACCTACCTGGATAAGCCTCGCTCTGAAGGCCGGGAAGGGGGCATCGCCATCATTAATCGTGAGGACCTTACCCTGCGACCCATCTCCATATCCTCTGCTTCATCCTTCGAACATCGGGTCTTCACACTTCCTGGATCTCAATCACTACTGGTTGCCATAATTCACTGTCCCCCCAAAATGAACCAAAACTTTCTTTCAGATTTCAGTCATTTTCTTACTCAGCTCTCCTCCATCACACCTTCTGTTCTCCTAGGAGACTTCAACATTCATGTTGACTCTCCTAAATCTAAGCTCACGGCCGACTTCCTGGACATTCTAAACTGCTTCAACCTGACTCAACACATAAACTCCCCCACACACAGACATTGTCACACTCTGGACCTAAATTGTACTATACCCTCGCTGACCATCCAAAACCTCTCATTAATTGACCTAATTATTTCTGACCACATGACCATTACCATCAATCTGAACCTACCCATCTCCTGGCCCAAACAAAAACGTACAATAACCATCTGTAATCTTAAATCTCTTCCCCCAGCCTCTTTCTTATTGGATATCATCTCCAGGTTCCCTCCTCCTACTGACCCTACACCCTCTTAACTTGTAGATCACTACAACAATAGTCTCTCTACCTGCCCGAGATCTCAGCGGCAAGCCCTCGGGCCCGCCCGCAGCCTCCCACCCCCTAGCCGGCCGAGCCCGGGACCCAGCGACCTGGGACGCAGAGGCAACCACCCCCGTCGAGGACCCAGCAGAGCCCAGGAACCCAGACCCCACCGGGCAGCCACCGGGATTGATGAGGCAGACGCCAAAAATCTTAAACCCCCTGACCCGGGAGCCACGAACACTCAGGCAGACCAAGGCACCACACTCCACACCTGGTGTGGCAGGGGGAGGGGAGATGAAGATCTATATCATCAAAAGAAGTCCCAGGAGGAGAGGAGGCAAAGGCCCCACCTGACATATACAGTCATACACAAACACAGTCACACACTCACTTCCTCATGCTCACACATGCACATACAACCAAAGACTTACAAAAATGCACGCCGGACAACCACTCATGTTCCCCATACACACCCTATTCACTCTGGTCCCAGTACTGCTGCACATTGGGTACAACCATTACTGGTTACCAGAGTTTGGCCCTTTCTGCTGGGGTGCTGATGAGCAGGCTCCCCCGCCCAATGCTGAGCACAGCAACCCACCACCCCAGACACCAGCCAGACGGCCAGATCTCCCTCCTAGCCTCCAGCCCCAGGAAGCCAAGCAACAACAGAGGTGTGCTAAGACCCCTAGTCTCCCTCCGCCTGCTCCAATATAGTGTTGTTGTGTGTTAATGAGGTGTATTCCATGGCTGTGGTGAGCGGGCAGTGCGGGCATTGTCTGGCCTGTGCCAGCTGATGCCACCGCACCACCCCACTTGCACCCACAGCCCTCGGTGTCTACGTGCAGTTTAAAATTGGAAGTGGGCACCGGCACTTGGGATGAGGCTGAGAAATCCCCCTGCCAACTGCCGTTGAATGTGCTCAGTCCTGAGGCCCTAAGTGTGTGTTTGCGTAGAATGTCGTTGGTGGAAGTGTATAAGGTGAAAATAAAATTGGGTGGCAGGAATGCGGAAATGGGGACCATACCCGCACTCCCTGACTTGTCCACTCCCCAAGGTCCTATGTGCATGTTTGTGTGATGATGTGAGGGAGCAGGAGGAGAAAAATATGCGGGGATGGGGAGGAATGGCTGGTTGGGCTTAGCCCTCCAGGGAGCCAGCTCCCCCACTGGCCCCAATAGGCACCTCTGTTGTCAAAATGCCACCCAGGGCATGGAGACCCCAGCCCATCCTGGCAGGGCCCAAAGCAGCAGCATTGCAGAGCCTCACAGAGTCCGAGGGCACCAACCCAGCCCCACCCCAGCAGAATATCTATGCCCATCCCTGCATTTGCACAACTTCCAGAATATATAAGATATGGGACATCCAGGTAAGGTTGGGTCCTCCCCCTCCTGGACCTCCCCCTCCCCTGTGATAGGACAGCAGAGGAGCCAAGGTCTACCCGAGGCCCCTGAACCCGGGCCAGGCACTGCTGCATGTTCCTGCCTTCTTCCCCGCAGCATACTGTACATGTGTCACACCCTGTCCTGTCTCTCCATTTGGTTCAGCCTGTGTCCCTGTTGATTGCTCCCACCTGCCTCTTGTTTCCCAATCACCCAAGCTCCCAGCCCTCCTGTATTTAAACCCCTCCAGTCCTTTGTCTCTTGTTGCTTCATTGTTACTATGTCCTGTGTGCGTGAATCATTAAAACCCTTTCAGTTGTCCAGTTTGTCTGCCTGCCTGCTTTCTCCCCTGCATGTGGATCCTCACCTCCGCTCCACTCACCAGCGCACCCTGACAGAATGAAGCAACCAATTGAAGGATCCAGCGGGGAGATTCTCCCGAGGGAGTACCTGCTCCAGTGGCACGCTCCAAACCACCACCCGGCTTCTCCAGCTCCAGCTCCGCCTCGCCGCGGACGACGGCGCCGGCGTGCACCCTCGGCGGCGTGCACCCTCGGCCTTCCTCTCCACCCTCCCAGCGCCTGATGAGAGACCGGATCGAGAGACGCGTTTGGATCACTCCAGTTACGTGGGCACCCGTCTGGCTGTGTGCTCCCCCGGCGTTGGTCCACGGCATGGGGAGAGACGCCGGGCTCCCCCGCAGTCCTGTGTTCCGGGACGGAGCTGTGTGCCCGCCACTGCTCCTGCTCTGCGCACCAGTTTGGACAAGCCCCCGGCCAGACCAGCAGTTCCAGCTCCGACCCAATCGGCGCCTCCGTCATCTGCAGAGGGAGGAGCGTTGGCCGCAGCCCAGCTGACTGAGCTCATCAGTCTCCAGGTGGAGCTTGGCCAGTTCCGCCAGCTCATCAGCTTCCAGGAATCCCGCCTGGACGCTCTATCCTCCTCATCTTAGGACCAGACGAACGAGCCCGGTGTTCACCCAGCGGAGCTCGCCGATCTCCGGGCTAAGCTGGCCCAGCTCCATTGGACCCTCAGCCTTAAGGAGCGTCAGCTGGACGGTCTGTCCTCCCTGCTTTCACAGTTCTCAGCACCACCTGCTCTGTCGCAGCCAGCTCCAGCAGTGGCCCCGGTGGACGCTCCGCATCCAGTTCCAGCGGTGGTCCCGGAAGTCGCACCGCATCTGGTCCAGCCTGGCCAGGCAGCTCCTCCTGCAGCAGCTCTGCCTCCAGCCCAGAAGCTGATGATACCGGTCCGGAAGCAGGCGGTCCCGGCCCAGAAGCAGAAGGTTCGGGCCCAGAAGCAGATGGTTCCGGTTCTGGCCCAGAAGCAGACGGTTCCGGTTCCGGTTCCGGCCCAGAAGCAGACGGTTCTGACCCCGAAGCAGATGGTTCCGGTTCCGGACCAGAGGTTGACGGTCCAGGGGTCAACGGTCCAGGGGTTGACGGTTCGGAAGTCGATGGACCAGAAGTCGACGCCTCCAGACCAGGAATCGACGCCCCCGGACCAGAAGTCGATGGGGGTCGACGCCTCCTCCAGTTCAAGGGTCGACGCCCCCGGGCCAGAAGTCGACGCCCCTTCCTGTTCTGAAGTCGACGCCCGTTCCTGTTCTGAAGTCGACACCCGTTCCTGTTCTGACGTCGACGCCCGTTCCTGTTCTGATGACGTCTCCTCTGAAGTCGTCTCCTCTGAAGTCGGCTCGTCTGATGACGTCTCCTCTGAAGTCGGCTCGTCTGATGACGTCTCCTCTGAAGTCGGCTCGTCTGATGACGTCTCCTCTGAAGTTGGCTCGTCTGATGACGTCTCCTCTGAAGTCGGCTCATCTGACGACGTCGCCGCCTCCCAAGTCTACTCGTCCGACGACGTCGCCTCCCGAGTCTGCTCGTCCAACGACGTCGCCTCCCGAGTCTGCTCGTCCAACGACGTCGCCTCCCGAGTCTGCTCGTCCGACGACGTCGCCTCCCAAGTCTGCTCGTCTGACGACCTCGCCTCCTCCTCTGAAGTCGCCGTGTCTGAAGTCGGCTCGTCTGACGACGTTGCCTCCCCTGAAGTCGGCTCGTCTGACGACGTCGCCTCCCCTGAAGTCGGTCCGTCTGACGACGTCGCCTCCCCCGAAGTCGGCCCGTCTGACGACGTCGCCTCCCCCGCAGTCGGCCCGTCTGACGACGTCGCCTCCCCCGCAGTCGGCCCGTCTGACGACGTCGCCTCCCCCGCAGTCGGCCCGTCTGACGACGTCGCCTCCCCCGCAGTCGGCTCGTCTGACGACGTTGCCTCCTCTGAAGTCGGCTCGTCTGATGACGTTGCCTCCTCTGAAGTCGCCGCCTCTGAAGTCGGCTCGTCCGACGTCATTGCCTCTGAGGTCGGCCCGTCTGACGACGTCGCCTCCCCTGAAGTCGGCCCGTCTGGCGACGTCGCCTCCCCCGAGGTCGGCCCGTCTGGCGACTTCGCCTCCCCCGCAGTCGGCTCGTCTGGCGGCGTCGCCTCCTCTGGGGTCGGCTCGTCTGGTGGCGTCGCCTCCTCTGAAGTCGCCGCCTCTGGGGTCGGCTCGTCCGATGACGTCGCCTTTGAAGTCGGCTCGTCTGATGACGTCGCCTCTGAAGTCGGCTCGTCTGATGACGTCACCTCCGCCTCTGAAGTCGGCTCGTCCGATGACGTCACCTCCGCCTCCGAAGTCGGCTCGTCCGATGACGTCACCTCCTCCTCCGAAGTCGGCTCGTCTGAAGTCGCCTCGTCTGAGGATGCTTTCTCCAGTCCAGAGGTCGACGCTCTCTCCAGTCCAGAGGTCGACGCTCTCTCCAGTCCAGAGGTCGACGCTCTCTCCAGTCCAGAGGTCGACGCTCTCTCCAGTCCAGAGGTCGACGCTCTCTCCTGTCCAGAGGTCGACGCTCTCTCCTGTCCAGAGGTCGACACTCTCTCCTGTCCAGAGGTCGACACTCTCTCCTGTCCAGAGGTCGACGCTCCCTCTAGTCCGACGTCTCCACCGTCTCCAGTGCCAACGGTGGTTATGGAGGTCATACCGTATCTGGTCCAGCCCTTCTACGAGTCTCCGGTCCAGCCCGTCCAAGGGGCTTTGTCCCCAGCCCAGCCTGCAGAGACTCTGTCCCTGGCCCAGTCTACAGAGCTCCTCTGCCATAGACGCCGGTCCCCAGGAGCCCGTCGTCGCCTCCTCCTCTGCCCCGGGCGCGGGCCCCCAGGGGCCCGTCGTCGCCTCCTCCTCTGCCCCAGGCGCAGGCCCCCGGGAGCCCGTTGTCGCCTCCTCCTCTGCCCCAGGCGCAGGCCCCCAAGAACCTGTCGTCGTCGTTGCCTCCTCTGCCCTGGGTGCAGGCCCCCGGACTCTGCTGGTTCCTGCCTCCTAATCATCGGGCCCTCGGTCCCTCTCGGCCCTCCATCCGGGTCCCCCTCCTCCGGCCCTGTTCTGTGTTCCTGTGGGCGTCTGGAAGCCGCCCTTTGATGGGGGGGTACTGTCACACCCTGTCCTGTCTCTCCATTTGGTTCGGCCTGTGTCCCTGTTGATTGCTCCCGCCTGCCTCTTGTTTCCCAGTCGCCCGGGCTCCCGGCCCTCCTGTATTTAAACCCCTCCAGTCCTTTGTCTCTTGTTGCTTCATTGTTACTATGTCCTGCGTGCGTGAATCATTAAAACCCTTTCAGTTGTCCAGTTTGTCTGCCTGCCTGCTTTCTCCCCTGCATGTGGATCCTCACCTCCGCTCCACTCACCAGCGCACCCTGACAACATGCAAGTACCTGACCCCCAAGGCCCCACCCAGATCCCCACACAGGGCCGGCCACCCCCACACCCCGAGCCCCCAGGCGCCCGCCCTTGAACGCCTTTCTAAGAAAACTGGTCTCATTGTCCATAACCAAATCTACAAACACCACACCATGATGTACAAGACAGCTTGCAATATTGCTCATTCTAAGTTCTACTCCAATACTATCATATCCAAATCATCCAACCCCCGCACCTTATTTTCCATTTTCAGCAAACTATCCCGACCTAAGGACCACCTTCTCATCACACCAATGCAACGATTTCCTGACCCATTTCCATTCAAAAATCGCATCAGTTCACAGTCAGATCGTTTCCTCTCTGTCTACTGGCTCCACCATGGAACCAAAACTTAACCCACCACTTACCTATTACTTCTCCACCTTCACAACTCTCACCCCACCTGACTTAACCAAGCTCCTGAAATTCAACACCTGCAATTTAGACCCAATCCCATCTCCCCTCATCAAAACCTGTCTTCCCTCTCTCTCCCCTCTCATTATCAGTATTTTAGCGAGATGAAGGTTCTCTGATTTGTGCCAAAGGTCACATTTGCCCAGCTGGGTCAAGCTGGAGTCAAACAGTACTTTGAATCCACAGATTAAACCCAAGGAGTCATGATGTCTAGCCAAGATCATAACATCATCTGCTGTTCTGTCCCAGAAGAAGGACACTTCAAGCCACGATGATAATAATTAAATAATATTTAATAAACTTATGATTTTTTTACTGTTTAAATAATCATTAATACATGATCACTTGGTTCAGATATAAAGGTATTTTAATTACATGAAATTGATTATTATGCTTTGGGTATTATAATGACAATTATTATAATGTTTATAAAGATGTGTTCAGCAAAGACGACCTTCACCCTGTCATCCAACACAGAATTCAGATAACAATTACTGCAGCACATGTTTTTTGACGCATGACCAAGCTTTCTTCTTGAGAGAGGGAGGGGTTCTGAGAGAGTTTGGTAAAATCTAACCATCACAGATTTCATGTGCAGTTCTGGAACCAACACCACGAGGAATGGAGAACGGCCGTCTCCTTGACCCTCTGCAAGCTGTCTGTCACCCCAACAGAATGGCTAAAGAACAAACGAAACTAACGAACTAACACAGGACTCTCCCAGAGTCATTTGATTTCTGAAGTTAATTTAAATACGAAACTTGCATCTGCCAAACGCTTCGTACAGCCATGTACCCTGCTACCACTCCGGACCAGAGTATCGGACACTCGGCGTTTTCTCTGCCAGCCCCGAGTGTCATCTTGGATGAACCCATCCTCCGATCTCCGGATCCACAAGAGGGTCAGCCTATTTGGGTGAGGTAGAACACGAAAGATGACATTTGATGCTGTTTTCTCTAAAAATAACTCAGTTATCTGCAAAACATCATTTCATCCAGAACACCTTCCATTCCCTCTGAAAGAAACCTTCTGAGAACTGCATTCAAAACTCATCATTCTCAATTTTAGCTCCATCCAACACAGGTTTGCTTTTAAACAAGTAATATCAAAGCTGTTAAGGATTGTCATTAAAATTGCCATCCATGAATTGTCATTTTATGATTGTCGTTTCAAATCTTTTAGTTTAAAATTGTTAGTAAATACATTTCTTCATTTTTAAACTTGCCTCATTATTGAAACGAAACACAGAAAAGGGTTGCATTTCCAGTTTATCGAATGAAAAGAATCTTACTGAACCTTCTGTTTAATAAATGAACTTTGCTATTAATTTAAATCTTAAATTAATATTTCACACCACAACAGTATCATAAACACCTCCCTAACCACTGGATCTGTCCCACCTTCACTCAAACTCACCTCCATTACTCCCATTCTGAAAAAACCCGGTCTGAACGCAGACTCTTTGGATAGTTTCAGACCCATCTCTCACCTCCCACTACTCTCAAAGATCCTGGAATGCTCAGTCACCACTCAACTACAGCAATACCTACAATCCTGCCAACTCTTTGAAACTTTCCAATCCGGCTTCCGTGCTCATCATAGCACTGAAACTGCCTCACTTAAAGTAACCAATAACCTCTTGATTGCTTCTGACTCTGGTTCCCTCACCATTCTCCTCCTCCTTGACCTCAGCTCAGCTTTTGATACCATCGATCATGCCATCCTTCTTAATTGTCTTCAATCATCTATTGGTATTACAGGCTCAGCACTCAACTGGTTCACTTCCTACCGCTCCGACCGCCACCACTATGTCTCTGTCAATAACTACACCTCACACACGGCCCCTGTCACCCACGGTGTTCCCCAGGGTTCTGTGCCGGGGCCACTACTCTTCATCCTTTACATGCTCTCCCTTGGTCATATCATATGCCAACACGATCTCCACTTTCATTGCTACGCTGACGACACACAACTCTACATCTCCAGCAAATCAATCACCCCAGCCATTATTTCCACAATCTCAGGATGCCTCTCTCACAAAAAACATTGGATGGACACCAACTTCCTCAAATTTAACTGTTCCAAAACAGAACTCATTATAACTGGTCCCAAATCACTCCTACCCTCAGTTCAAAATATTTCTCTACAAACTGACGGTCTCACATTGACTCCCTCCTCTACAGTCCGTAATCTTGGAGTCATCTTCGACTCCTCCCTTTCCTTCAAGTCCCACATCAACAACATCACCAGGGTATCGTTCTTCCATCTCCGCAACATTGTCTGTGTCCATCCATCCCTCACTGACTCCACTGCCCAAACACTCATCTCTGCCTTCATAACCTCTAGACTGGACTATTGTAACAGCATTCTTTACGGACTTCCTTCCTCAGCCCTACAAAAACTTCAATACATCCAAAACTCAGCAGCACCTTTACTCACCCACACTCGCTCCAGGGACCACATAACCCCAGTACTCAAACAACTTCACTGGCTCCCAGTTCCATACCGGATCCATTACAAATTGCTCCTCATCACTTACAAATGCCTCAATAACCTTGCACCATCTTATCTGATGGAACTACTCCATCGCCATTCTCCTTCCCGGCACCTCCGTTCTGCTGACTCCAACCTCCTTTCCCCTTTTAAAACAAAACATACCATGGGGGATCGAGCCTTTGTAGCCGCTGCCCCCACACTTTTTAACTGTCTCCCACTAAACATCAGGAATGCCATATCTCTTTCTACTTTCAAATCACTGCTTAAAACCCACCTCTTTAAATTGGCCTTCCCTTAGGATCAGCCCAGCATCCCTCAGTCTGTTTAATATGTTTAATTTGTTTTATTATGCGTTTATTGCATTTCTGTGAAGCGTCTTTGAGTGACCTAAAAAGCGCTATGCAAGTTTGATGTATTATTATTATTATTATTATTATTATTATTATTATTATTATTATTATTATAAATGGCCTTGTCCCAGAGCTAGTGAGCAGACTGATTATAAAAGCCAGCAGCACAGGAGCTACAACCAGTGGAGTAGCCAACAGAGACTGTAAACCACCAAAATACAAAACATCTTTTGGTCAATCCTCATTCTCATTTAAAGGACCTCAGACTTGGAACAATCTACCATCAACAATAAAACTGTTAACACACTTTACAACTTTTAACTCCCAGGTGAAAAAAATGGCTGAAACTAAAACAAACTTGTGAACACTGATGTGTGTGTGTGTGTGTGTGTGTGTGTGTGTGTGTGTGTGTGTGTGTGTGTGTGTGTGTGTGTGTTTTGTGCTGTACTTGTTCAATAAACCAAATAATTAAAATAAAATGAAGACAAAACATTCAAACAAATATTCTCTCCCAAGGTCCTACACTCTGCATGAATGCCAGACATCAACAGTCTTCACTCTGAACAAGTGAAGACTCCATGACTTTTACAATTCATAAGCTTACAATAATCATATGTGGTTAATGAACCAGATGTTTAAATGAAATGCTTGAAAAATATGTGCTTAAATCAATAAATTTAAAATTAAAATTGTTCTTACAATGATCCATTTATATCGCAAACCAGTATGTATTTGATTTAACAAGTTAATAATTGTTTACTCTCATACACATTACAATAAGATACATATTAAGGTTAAGAATTTTGTTTCTGAAGGAAGGTGCGGCTTTTTGTAGAACAGGCCCAAATTCTGATTTGCCAAACTTGGCCCGAAATCGTAACAAAGTAGTTTAATAAAACAATAATAACTTCCTGATTAATTCAGTTTCCAGCTGAGCCCCGATTCGGCCAAATTGGGAAAGAAGCCTCTTTTGAAACAATCTCCTTTGACCTTAAGTCAAAACCTTTCTGCGACGCTGCAAGTAATTATAGATACAACAGCTCTTTTCAGAGCTACTTCAACTCAGTCATCCACCTTGGACACCTAATCTGCAGACCCCGGGTTGCATCTCATGGCCGGGGAAGCTAAACTCAGAGGAAGCAACTAATCTCTGAGTATTGTGGTTTCGACGTCCGGTGACCTCACCACTCTGACCACAGCCCTCTGGACCGCCAGGAGCAACTCATACCAGGGTATTGTAAGCCTGCATACTGGAGTCTGATGAGGTTTATAAATAAACAACTCTCTAGTTTATAACAGACAACAAATTCTTTTACACCCAGATTTCACAATTTCTCTCACATACAAACAATGGTTGCTACAACATCTAGCTTCCATCCCAACACCTCACATCCACCACACCACATCTCCTCATTCGTATCTTGTCATGTTTAGGAAAAATAATTAAATTCATTTTATAAAATATATACTGAGTCTGTCTGAATTAAAACAAAGTGTGTTTATGGTCACTAAAGAAGCACAGAACCCTAGAATCTTCTGAATAAACATTCAAAGATCAATCAGATTGCTATTTCATATTTATATGGAATATCACTTTTTATTGGTCATAATTAAAATGTATTAATTGCTACACTGATGTGACCTGAAATTCACAGATTGAGTCTATCTATCGTCTATCTATCATCTATCTATCTATCTATCTATCTATATCTATATCTATATGTATATCTATCTATCTATCTATCTATCTATATCTATATGTATATCTATCTATCTATCTATATCTATATCTATATGTATATCTATCTATCTATCATCTATCTATATCTATATGTATATCTATCTATCTATCATCTATCTATATCTATATGTATATCTATCTATCTATCTATCTATCTATCTATCTATCTATCTATCTATCTATCTATCTATCTATCTATCTATCTATCTATCTATCTATCTATCTATCTATCTATCTATCTATCTATCTATCTATCTCCAAAAGGCTTTTGTTGTCCATGACTTCAAATGGTGTTTGTTATTTTGGGATGCTGGGAGTTTGTCCTAAAGTTGACGTGGTAGCAGGCGGTTGGGGCTTCTCCGGTGGCAATCTACCTGGGATCCCCATGCTCCGGGGAGACCTCTGGCTCTCTGAGGCTTGGAACCTCTCTGACTTCCACACGTCCTTGGGGGCAGGTCTGTGACCCCTCACACTCACTATTGGACACTCCTATATAGAAACCTCACACACAGAAGCGCATGTACACACACAGGTGCTCACATGATCCTCTTACAAGTACGGATTTGGACATTTCACTTCTAAAGCTGTGGTTGGCACTTAATGCACTGTGAATTTTGTGCTTTCAGTAAAAATTGTTACTGTTATACATCCTCATGTTGTTGGCGCAATGACATTTTGGTTTTGTTATTTTTTGTGTGTCCCCTTTTAAATATTTCTAATAAAGTTTTGGTATCAGGCGTGACATTATAGCAGAAGCTCTAACATTCCACCTGTGAGAGAAAAACTTAAGGCTTGTCTTCAGCATTCAGACATCAACTCTGATAGCTTCATCGCCGGACAGGACACAGTAGAAAAAAAAAGAAGAAATGGTAGCAGCGGGCTGTTTCCCTTTTGATATCACTGAGTGGAGAACATCTCACACCAGTGAAGTTCTGTTGAAAATTGTTCAAGTGCGTAATGAGTGGAGGACCCAGACAACACTGACAACCAGATGGTTCAATGGTGAATTTGGTCTGAAACATGGTTCTGGCAGAGGTTTGTAGAAAAATTTGTATAATTTTTTTCTCTTTTTTAAATCCCTCAAATATATTTATATTATGTTAGAATGTTGTTGGGCTGTGCAGTGGTTAGAGCTGTTGCCTTGCAGCAAGAAGGTCCTGGGTTCGCTTCCCAGCCTGGGATCTTTCTGCGTGGAGTTTGCATGTTCTCCCTGTGCATGTGTGGGTTCTCTCCGGGTACTCCGGCTTCCTCCCACAGTCCAAAAACATGACTGTTATGTTAATTGGTCTGTCTAAATTGTCCCGATGTTTGTGTGTGTGTGTGTGTGTGTGTGTGTGTGTGTGTGTGTGTGTGTGTGTGTGTGTGTGTGTGTGTGTGTGTGTGTGTGTGTGTGTGTGTGTGTGTGTGTGTGTGTGTGTCTGTGTCTGTGTGTTGCCCTGCAATGTACTGGCTCTCTGTCCAGGGTGTACCCTGCCTGATTGCCCATTGACCGCTGGAGAAAGCCTCCCCCCCAACACCACCTCCCCACCACCCCTTCCTCTGACTGATCTAAAACAATTAACTTAATGTTCATGAAAACTAATCTGAAGTTCAGAAAGAGCATTCACAAATGCCATCTACTGTTTTCATAAGCCAGACTGGTAATGCTAAAACTTCTGACAAGACGATTATCTTTGCAGATAAACCGTGTCCCTGAAAGTTGGTCCACTTTCAAAAAACATCAGAAACTTTTGCTAAAAAGACAAATATTGTTAAAAAATGACTCCATGATTTGCTAAATCTTTCATGAAACCAGTTAAAAACAAAGTTGAGTACCAACCCTGGTTTAGAACCACAAGAAAAGAAAATCCAAATTACCTCAAATGAAAACAACTTTATTCATAAAACACTTTTAAAACAACCTAAGTTGAGCAAAGTTTTGTAAAAGAAAAGTAATTATTTTTTTAGCTAGTATGTGATGGATTTGCAAATTAAGTAAATAAATCAGCATAGTTGAAAAGCTTTGAAAAATAAAACTTCAAACTTGAAGTAACTTTTAAATTATGGGGAAAAACATTTATCTTGAATTGATCCATTTTAAATACTGGATCGAGTAATTATAGGTGAAAGCATCACAAGGAGCCTCTTAAGAGCACACAATTTTTAAAAGAAAGTCTCCATTCATTCCCACTGACAAAAAAAAATCTAAAAGAATACTTCGAATGAATTTTTTCTTCTGCTAAGCAGAGA